>CM073135.1:1266468-1562963 GCA_037039145.1 Fundulus diaphanus
GACAGTGGAGATTGTGGGGGGGTTCTTATTCCAGTGTACTCTTGCGTTTAATCGTTCCCCACGCATGTATGCCCAAGATAACTCCAAGATCTCTTATTGTACGCCTGTTAACGGGGAGAGCTCTAAGATGGGCTGAGTCCCGCTTCCCCGATTGTCAACATTTTGGCTGTTCCTTTAATTAGTTCTTAAAGGAATTTAAAATGGTTTTCGCAGCGGAATCAGATGAGGTGCAGGATTCACGGCAGCTCTTAGCCCATCGGCAGCGGGGAAAGCTGGTAGCAGATTTTGTCATCGAGTTTCGTACTTTGGCGGCCGCAGCTGGCTAGGAACAGCGTGCACATAAATAAGGGTTTTTCAAGGCTCTAGACGAACCTCTAAAGGACGAGTTAGCACGTCTAGAGGAACCAACGTCCATAAATGAGTTTATCGCGCTTGCCATTCGATTGGACAACCGGCTAAGGGTTCGATGTAAGGGTAGAGCCGAGAGACCGCTCTCGTTCCGGCCACCTCCACCTGATCGAGTCCCTCTTCAACCTGCCGCGGCGCCTCCCTCTCCCCCGGAACCCATGCAGCTGGGCCGGGTTCGACTCACTCCTGAAGAAAGACAGCAATGTATGGAGGCGAAGTTATGAATTTTTTGCGCCTCCCCAGATCACTTCATTAAGGATTGTCCTGAGCGGCCAAAAGATCAGGTCCGTCGGTTGTAACGGAGTACTCCCTCGTATAACCCACAGAACTAGGCCACTGGAACTCGTGGTTTCTGGTAACCATAGAGATCAGGTTACCTTTTTAGTTTTCCCCGTCAAACACGCTCCGCTTGTTTTAGGTTTTCCTTGGCTGCAGCAACATAACCCACATATTAACTGGGGCGACCGACGAGTAGAAACCTGGTCACCCAATTGTCATTCGACTTGTTTACAGTCGGCCGTTCCATCCAGTCCGACTATCGTACAGCCCTTAGCTCAGGTGGACCCTGAGAACTTAAAACTGGTACCTGAGTTGTATCATGACCTCAGGCAGGTTTTCTGTAAGACTCAGGCCAGCTCGCTGCCGCCTCATAGTCCATATGATTGCGCAATCGATCTCCTGCCGGGCGCCCCGCTGCCGACCAGTCGTCTTTATATTCCCAGGCAGAACGGCAGGCCTTAGAAAAATACATTAAGGAATCATTAGCTGCTGGGCTGATCCGTCCGTCGTCTCCTCTCGGTGCAGGTTTTTTTTTTTCGTTGCCAAGAAGGATGGCTCCCTTCGCCCTTGCATCAATTATCGCGGGTTAAACGCTATAACGGTCAAAAATAAATACCCTCTCCCACTCCATTCCTGCAGTGTGTTGCTCCAGGCTCTCTCGCTTCTATATTTAAACCTCTTTGCTGTAACATCTGTTTCCAAAACATAAGCACTTTTAAAACATTATTTCTGACTGCACATCACGTTTGGGAACTCCCCGTGTTTCACACAGTTTGCTTTTTGGGGTAGTAAGAGGGCGCTAGCCTAGCCTTAGCCTAGCTTTAGCCAAGCCTCAACCTCATAATGGCTTCTCCGTCTCTGACTAAGTCCCTATCTGCTGCTCTCTGTGTCAGATGTTTAGTTATTCCTCTAAAGACACCAGGGACCATAGTTAAATGCCTGCCAGGGGCCAGAACGCGCGACATAGAATCTTACCTAAAACTACTGGCTAAGGATAAGCGTAAATACAGTAAGATTGTTATTCACGCCGGAGGTAATGACACCCGGTCACGCCGATCGGAGGTCACTAAAGTTGGTGTTGCTTCGTTGTGTGAGTTTGCTAAAACAATGTCGGACTCCGTAATTTTCTCTGGTCCCCTGCCTGATCTGACCAGTGATGACATGTTTAGCCGCATGTCATCATTCAACCGCTGGTTGTCCAGGTGGTGTCCTGAAAATGACGTGGGCTACATTGATAACTGGAGAACTTTCTGGGCAAAACCTGGTCTGATCCGGAGAGACGGCATCCATCCCACTTTGGATGGTGCAGCTCTTCTTTCTAGGAATCTGGCTAGATTAATTAGTACTCCTAAATGCTGACAACCCAGGGTCCAGACCCGGAAGCAGAGCCGTAGTTTAACACACCTCTCTGCAGCTTCTGTACTGTTACCCACCCATTACCCAATTGAGACGGTGTCCTTCCCACGGCCAAAACTTAACAGATTAAAAACTGATCTAAAAAAGGAACAAATCATAAAAATCTAATAAAAATCTATACAGCTCACTTTGAACCAAAAAATAAAACAATTAAATGTGGTTTATTAAATATAAGGTCTCTCCCTCCAAAGACTTTGTAAGTTAATGAACTGATTTCTGATAATCTGATTTATTTTGTCTCACAGAAACCTGGCTACAAGAAGACTACGTTAGTATAAATGAGTCAACTCCCTCCAATTATTCAAATTTCCACATTCCCAGATCTGTGGGAAGAGGAGGAGGGGTGGCAACCATCTTTCAGTCTGATTTATTAATCAGTCCCAGGCCAATTAATAACTACAGTTCTTTTGAACATTTAACCCTCAGTTTCCCTCATCCAAACTGCAAAGCAATAAAACCTCTTCTGTTTGTTGTTTTGTATCGTCCACCAGGCCCTTACTCTCAGTTTTTGGATCAGCTGTCAGACTTCTTATCTTATTTGGTGCTAAACACCGACAAGGTTATTATAGTGAGTGATTTTAACATTCTTGTTGACACTGAATGTGATAACCTTAGTGTAGCCTTTAAACTATCCTAGATTCAATTGGTTTTGTTCAAAATGGGCATAAACCGACGCACTCTTGGCTCCATACTTTAGACCTTGTGCTGACATATGGCATTGATTGTGAAGAATTAACAATATTTCCTCACAACCCTGTCCTATCTGACCATTTCTTAATAACCTTTGAGTTTAATTTAACTGAGTTTCCCCCCCCCTAAAAAAGCGTTCCATTATAGTAGATCTTTATCGGATAATGCTGTATCAAAACTTAAAGAGTATGTCCCCCTTTTAATATCATCAGTATTGCAGAAATGCCCTTTAGATGGCAGCAATGCTGTTTCTTCCCATTCACAAATCGACACCTTTGTTAACAGTGTGACTTCCTCATTGCGTTCTGCATTAGATAATGTAGCTCCCTTGAAAAAGAAGCTGATAATTCACAGGAAGCTGGCTCCCTGGTTTAATTCAGAGCTGCGTTCCTTGAAGCACAATGTTAGGAAATTGGAGAGAAAATGGCGCTCTACACACCAAGAGGAATCCTACCTAATCTGGAAAGACAGTCTATTGTTGTATAGCAAGAGCCTTCGCAGAGTTAGAGGAGCATATTTTTCATCATTAATTGAAGAGAATAAAAATAATCCTAGATTTCTCTTCAGTACAGTTGCCAAACTTACACAGAGCCACAGCTCTGTTGATCCATCCATTCCCTTAGCTCTTAGCAGTAATGACTTTATGGAATTCTTCATAAATAAAATTGATGCCATTAAAAATAAAATAATAGGCATCCTCCCAAACACGATTACCTCGTCCTCAGTAAGTGAGGCAGCGTTGGAGGAATCTTTAGAACCTGCACAGTATTTGAACTGTTTAGAGGAAGTAGAGCTTTCTGAGCTATCTAAAATTTTGGCTTCATCTAAACCTTCTACCTGTATGTTAGACCCAATCCCAACCAAGTTGTATGGATATGTACCACAGGCTTTTAAAGTAGCTGTTATTAAACCTTTACTTAAGAAACCTTCCCTTGATCAAGATGAGTTAGGAAAAGAAGATTAGATATAGGTCTGTAATTTACTATCTATAATTCTTGAGAAAGTAGTTGCTAATCAACTATGTGAACATTTACAAAGTAATGACCTAGTTGAGGAGTTTCAGTCAGGCTTCAGAGCTCATCATATCACTGAAACAGCTCTGGTTAAGGTCACTAATGATATTCTCATGGCCTCAGATAATGGACTTGTGTCTGTACTTGTCCTGTTAGATCTCAGTGCTGCATTTGATACAGTTGATCACAATATTCTCCTAGAAAGACTTGAGCATACTGTAGGGATTAAGGGGAAAGCATTAGGCTGGTTTAAATCTTATCTTTCGGACAGATTCCAATTTGTTCATGTTAATAATAAATCTTCTTCAAGCTCTAGGGTCACTTGTGGAGTACCACAGGGTTCAGTCCTTGGACCAATTCTCTTTACTATATATATGCTTCCGATTGGCAAAATTATCAGACAGCATAGGATTAATTTCCACTGTTATGCTGATGACACTCAGTTGTATTTTTTTCCCCTTTTCTTTCTTTCACTTTATTTTTAGTAAATTATCCAACATTAAACACAGGAAACAGTAAAAAAAAACAACGATAAACAAACAAACCCACAATTTACCAAAAAAGGAATAGGCTGAAGCAAAGCTTATTATTGACTACCCAGTTTTATACTTACAACCTTTACAACCTACCGGGTTCTTTACAGTACATATATAAATATTCAAATCTACATAACATAGAAATTTTATCATTTTACATTTTAAAGCCCTTTTAAAATTCACCAAGAAAGGACATAACTTTAAATCGTCATTCAGTTCATTCCACAGTTTCACACCAATAACTGAAACACATCTAGACTTTATCTGGCTCTTCTCTTTTGCACATTCAAATATAAACAAATCTCGCAAATTATATTTATTCTCTCTTAACTTAAATATTTTCTGAATACCAGAAGGAAGACTTTTGTTCACTGCTTTATACATTATTTCCAGTATTTTTATATAAACAATGTCTTTGAATTTTAATGTGTTGCTTTGAAGAGTTTATCAGTTGGTTCACGGTATCCCACCTTATTAATAAGCCTTATTGCTTTTTTTGCAACTTAACTAACTTAATTGTTTTATTTGCATTTCCCCCTACTTCTGAACAATAAGACAAATAAGGCATGACTAAAGAGGAATATATAATATGCAGGCCTTTGATATTTATTAAATCTTTTATTTTAAACAATATTCCAATAGTTTTTGCAACTTTGTTTCGAATATATTCTGTGTCAGGCTTCCAACTAAGTTTATTGTCTATAATAATAATCCCTAAAAATTTTGTCTCATAAACTCTTTCAATTTCACCTCCATTTATACATAACTTTATATCGTTATGGACCCGATTACCAGAGAATACCATAAATTTAGTTTTCCCTTCATTTAACGACAACTTATTGTAATCAAACCAAGTTTTCAACTCAGCTAACTCTTTTTCTATCGTTTTTATTATTTCATTCAAATTTTTTCCAGAAAAAAAGCGATTTGTATCATCAGCAAACATTATAAACTTTAAAATACTGGATACTGCAAAAATATAATTTAAATAAAGTATAAATAATTTAGGACCTAGGACTGAGCCTTGAGGAAGACCACATTTAACTGTTTGACTTTATGTTATTGATTTGTACATATTGTAATCTATTACTTAGATAACTTTTTAGCCACTGATATGTAACCCCCCGTAGGCCATACAGTTCACATTTACCTAATAGTCGTGCATGGTCAATAGTATACAATACAGTTATAACAAACAAAGAAGAGATTGCAAATAGGTTTAATGATTTTTTTGTTAATGTAGGAACAGAACTTGCTAGGAAAATTCCAATTGAAGACGATTGGTGTAGTAAATTAATAAATAACAATTTCAATTCAATGTTTTTGGCCCCTACAAATGAACAAGACGTTTTGAGTGTATTTAAAAAATGTAAAAACAAAAAGTCACGTGACATGGATGACTTAGACATGAGATTGGTTCGAGGGGTGGCGGAAGAAATCAAACCATTTACACACATTTGCAATCTATCCTTCCAAAATGGACTTTTCCCAACAGAATGAAAACTGCTAAAGTAATCCCACTCTTCAAATCTGTAAATAAGAATACTTTCACCAACTTTCGTCCGGTTTCACTCTTGCCACAGTTTTCTAAAATCTTAGAAAAATTATTTGATTGTCGGCTTCGCAGTTTCATAGAACAAAACAAATTGTTAACCGAAAGCCAGTGTTGGTTCAGACAAAACAGGTCCACATCACTTGCATTAATTGATCTAATTGAAAGCATTACAGATGGCATTGATAAATGTAAATTTGTTTTGGGAATTTTTATTGATTTACAGAAGGCATTTGACACTATTGATCACGGTTTACTATTAAAAAAGCTGGAAAGGTATGGCATCAGAGGGTTACCTAACGAGTGGTTGCAGAGCTATTTGGAGGATAGAAAGCAAATTTTACAGTTTGGACAACATAAATCTGGGCTCAGGGGCATAACATGTGGAGTACCGCAGGGCTCCATTTTGGGTCCAACTTTATTTATTATGTATATAAACGATATTTGCAATGTGTCTTCTGTTATGAAGTTTGTACTTTTTGCAGATGATACTAGTATTGTATGCACTGGAGACAACTTGGAGCAACTTTTGGCGCAACAATCGAAATGAACAAGTTAAAGAAATGGTTCAACAACAATAAATTATCATTAAATTTGAAAAAGACTAAACTAATGTTATTTGGCAAATGGAAAACTAATGTACCAATCAAAATTATTATTGATAATGTAAGCATAGAGAGGGTTAAACAAAATACTTTTTTGGGTGTGATTAAAGATGAGACATTGTCCTGGAAAGATCACATTAATTATTTGCGCACAAAAGTTGCAAAATGTGTGGGAGTGATGAACAGAGTACGTCACTTCCTCAGTCAAAATGCATTGTTCCTTGTGTATCATTCACTTGTTATGTCATATCTGAATTATTGTATTGAAGTTTGGGGAAACAACTTTAAGACCAATCTTCAGCCCCTGGTTAACCTACAAAAAAGAGCTATTCGAATCGTTCATAAAGTAAATTATTTACATCCCACTAATTTATTGTTTCTAAAATCTTCCAATTTAAAATTGTTTGATCTTGTAAATTTAAGGACTGCGCAAATAATGTTCAGAGCGTCAACTGGCTCTCTTCATGAAAATATCTTAAAACTCTTTCAGGAGCGGGAGGCACTTCGCACTTATAATCTTAGAGGCGAAAATCAATTATACCAACCAAAAGTAAGAACTACATTGAAATCAATGTGCATCTCAAGTCGTGGTGTCACCCTCTGGAATAGTTTAGAGGAGGAACAAAAGTGTTGTGAAAACATAAATCTTTTTAAAAAAATATTTAAGCGGGATGTCCTGAGAAAATACCTGGAAGAGAGTGAGTGATGTTCTATGAGGGTAGTGTGGTGTAGGGAAGGGGATCGTTGGGCCAGTGTGTTGTCTTGTATGCATGAGTGTGGATGTGTCGTTTGTCTTGTCTTTGTCTTGTCGTTTGCAGGTCCTGGGAGTGTCCCTGGGATGAGCGGGAGGGGATTGGACATGTATAAGCTTTTGCTTCTTCCATCCCCCTTTCAAGCCATGCATATGTATTGTTTATCAGTATATGTATTGTAAAATGTGTGCAGGTTTGAAATAAACTTTTGAAATGAAATGTATCAAATGCTTTACATAGGTCAATAAACACACCTACAGTATTAAGTTTCTGGTCAACTGCTGCAGCAATATGCTCCACAAACTCCATCACAGCTAAAGTTGTAGAACAGTTTTTCCTGAAGCCGTACTGGTGCTCATTCAATAAATTATTTTTATTAAGAAAGGAGTCCAGCCTTTTTATAAATAATTTTTCCAGAATTTTTGAAAATTGTGGTAGCAATGATATTGGCCTATAATTTGTTAATATTTGCTTGTCACCACTTTTATGGACTGGCAAAACCTTTGCCATCTTCATTTTATCAGGAAAGGTTCCAGTTACGAACGATCTGTTACAAATATAGGTAAGAGGTTTAATAATACTATAAATTACCTCTTTTACGATAGCCATATCCATATCATTGCAATCTTTGGATTTCTTATTTTTACATTTTTTTAACTACCTCTATTACCTCACTTTCACTCACTATTCCCAGAAACATTGTATTAATATTATTGAAATTATAATTGTGCTTTCCATCTTTAACCTTTGGCAATTTATTTACTAAATTAGGACCAATATTAATAAAGTACTTATTAAAAACTTATTAACTTATTTGTCCATAAATCCAATCAATTACTTCAACTACAGTCATGTCTTAATGACATCAAAAGCTGGATGACTTTAAATTTTCTGCATTTAAATTCTGACAAGACAGAAGTTGTAATCTTTGGACCAGAGTCCTCAAAAAATAAACTTCTTAATCAATCACTGAATCTGGATGGCATTAACTTGGCCTCTGGTAATAAAGTAAAAAATCTTGGTGTTATTTTTGACCAAGACATGTCATTTAAATCCCATATTAAACAGGTTTCCAGAGTTTCCTTTTTTCACCTCCGGAATATCGCCAAAATTAGAAACATTCTGTCCAGGGGTGATGCTGAAAAACTAGTCCATGCATTTGTTACTTCAAGGCTGGACTATTGTAATTCTTTGCTATCAGGAAGTCCACAAAATGCAGTTCAAAGTCTTCAGCTGATCCAAAATGCTGCAGCAATGGGGATGTGCTTCTATGTTCTTAGGCTACTGGAGGACATTAGGATCTATTTTTCTCACTCTATAGAGTTCTACTGTTCTTCAATTATGTATTGCTTGTCATCATTTCTGCTTATAACTTTTTGTTCTCTTTTATCTTCATAGTAGGTACATCTGGTCTGACGTTCTGTTATCTGAGACATCATCCACAGAAGATAGCTCACCCGCTATTACCATCTAATGTAGAACAAATTACTGCATCAATGTGTGCTTCTGTGCTTTTTGTCTCTCTTGTTGTGTCTCTGCTCTGTCTTTTGTAACCCCCAGTCGGTCGAGGCAGATGACCGTTCATACTGAGCCCGGTTCTGCTGGAGGTTTTTCCTTCCCGCTAATGGGTGTTTTTTCTTTCCACTGTCGCTTTATGCTTGCTCAGTATGAGGGATTGCTGCAAAGCCATGGACAATGTAGACGACTCTCCCTGTGGCTCTACGCTTCTCCAGGAGTGAATGCTGCTTGTCGGGACTTTGAAGCAATCAACTGGTTCCCTTATATAGGACATTTTTGACCAATCTGTATAATATGATTGATTTTGACTTTGTAAAGTGCCTCGAAATGACATGTTTCATGAATTGGCGCTATATAAATAAAATTGAATTGAATTGATGCTTACCACTTAGTCCGGATCCGCCAGGGGAATGAGTAGAAGACAGCATTCAAGACGCCACTGGGACACTTTGAATATCTGGTGATGCCATTCGGCCTGTGTAACGCCCCGGTGTTCCAAGTGCTCGTCAATGACGCTCTTCGTGACTTTCTGAATCTCTTCGTCTTCGTTTACCTGGATGATATTCTCATTTACTCCCGAAACTTTTCTGAACATCAACATCACGTACGCCTTGTTCTCCAATGACTCCTTGAAAACCGGCTCTTTGTTAAAGAGGAGAAATGAGAGTTCCACAAGCCCTCAGTCACCTTCCTCGGCCTCATCCTGGAAGGGGGGCATGTCCGATCTGACCCAGAAAAGAGCAAAGCTGTTCTTGACTGGCCAGTACCCGAAACCAGAAAGGAGCTGCAACGTTTCCTTGGTTTTGCCAACTTTTACCACCTTCTTCATCAGGAACTACAGTCAGATCGCCGCCTCCCTCCATTCACTCACATCCGTCAAGATCCCTTACGTGTGGAACCCTGAGGCCAACTCAGCATTTTCTAACCTGAAAGAAAGGTTCTCGCAAGCGCCCGCTCTCATCCACCCAGATCCCACCAAACAGTTCACGGTGGAAATCGACGCCTCAGACATGGGTGTAGGAACGGTGCTGTCTCAGTGCTCGGACCACGACCAACGACTACATCCCTGCGCCTTCTTCTCCCGGCGTCTGACCCTGGCAGAGCGCAACTACGATGTCGGGGACAGAGAGCTCCTGGCCATCAAGCTCGCCCTGGAGGAGAGGCGCCATTGGCTCGAAGGGTCCGAGCAGCCCGTGCTAATCTGGACGGACCATAAAAACCTTGCCTATCTCCAGACTGCCAAACGCCTTAACCCCAGACAGGCCCGCTGGTCCCTTTTTTTCCTCCCGATTTAATTTACCCATTTCCTATCACCCTGGATCTAAGAATCAAAAGCCTGATGCCCTGTCCCGCCTTTATGCTTCCCCGGACTCTGAGAAAGAATCTACACCTATATTCTCCCTCCAACCTGTGTCTTCGGAGCCCTCCATTGGGAAATACAGAACCCCATCACTCGAGCCCAGCACTCAGACCCTGACCCTGGAAACGGCCCGGCTAATCGAATCTATGTTCCCTCCTCCGTTCGACCCCGTGTTATCCAGTGGGCCGACTCAGAAAAGTTCTCGGCTCACCCAGGCATCCATCGCACTCACACGTTCCTCTCCTGACGCTTCTGGTGGCCCACCATGTCCCAAGACATTAAGCAGTATGTCCTCTCGTGTCCCGTGTGTGCTCAAAACAAGACTTCCAATAGACCCCCCGCAGGCCTCCTCCAGCACTTACCGATCCCAGAACGCCCCTGGTCCCACATCGCTGTAGATTTCGTTACTGGCCTCCCCTCCTCACAAGGTATGACCACTATCCTCACTGTAGTTGACCGTTTCTCCAAGGCTTGCCATCTCATTCCCCTCAGGAAGCTTCCCTCCGCCCTCCAGACGGCCCAGCTCCTGGTGAAACACGTTTTTTGGCATGCATGGCATCCCGCAGGACGTTCTGTCTGACCGTGGTCCCCAATTCATCTTGCGGGTGTGGAAGGAATTTGCCGCGGCCCTTGGGGCCCGGTACACCCTCACCTCACTACCACCCGCAGACCACGGTCAGACAGAACGGTTAAAGGAAGCTGGAGGAAGCAGGAGCTGGAGACCGCTCACGTCCACCAATCCCTCTGACTGGAGCACATACTTACCCTGGGTAGAGTACGCCCACAACAGCCATTTTTCCACAGCTACTGGCATGTCCCCCTTCGAGGCTTCTCTAGGCTACCAACCCCCGTTACTCCCCTAAGATGAAAGACAAATCGCTGTCCCATCTGTTAACCACCACATTCACCGTTGCAAACAGTTCTGGACCCAGACCCAGTCAAGTCAAAACAACAGGTAGCAGTCAGTTTACAGGATGATGTAAAATACTGTGCAATTGCATGAATGTATCAGACAAACATTCTCTGAGGAATTAAGAATGTGGAAATAGTCATTAGTAAACATCTTAATCTTCAAGTTAAAGAACTGTGCAATGATGTCCGACATCTGACTGATATCCAACGTTGTGCAATCGCTATGAGGAATAAAATCAGACTGAGTTGGAAACAACATGAAATGTGACACTGTTAAAGGCACCCAGGGATTGCCTCTCATAGCAGGGGAGCTCACTGTATAAAGACTAGCTCCCCAGGCTTATCTTTCTCTTTGCCTGTGGACCCGCGAGGGGAGAGGAGTCCACACTGAGGAGACAAGCCACCCATCCAGGCCAAATGGGGCTCAGTAGAGGTGGGCAGATCAATCCTAGTATTGATTCTATTGATACCAATGCTGGTATTGATATTGAACAATACTTGTTTAAAAAGATTGATACTTTTTATTCTCTCCCACACCCACTGACTGCAGCAGATTCACCAAAGTCTCCCTATGTGAGTCACAGCACTTTGCTGCTCCTCCCCTCCCCTCTTGTCACCGTCTTGCACCGTCACGTGGCTCAGTGGTGCCAACCAATCAGCATGCCGGCTCAGCCTGCCCTGCCCACTCAGCTCTCTCTCCACTCCACACACAAACAACCACGGTGCTGCTCCTCAGACTCAGAAAGAGAGAGACCACAGGAGCAGAAAAACATGGAAAGTAGTTCCTTAGCTTCTTTTTATCTTGATTTTGCTTAGTAGTTTTAGTTAAGTGTCGCTAGCCTAACAGAGAGGATTTGTTGATTGAAATATAGTGTTAATTCAGGTAAACAGCATTCTATAGTGGTGTTCCCTGGATGTTCATTAATTCCTGTTAATATATTATTATACTTGAAGTGAAGTGTACTCATTTATTCCATATGTGTGTAGAGTTTGCCGTTAGAAGAATGCCAGTGCTCGAATCATCCTCTCTTTTACTGTCCTAATATCAGTATATTGTGCTAATATTCACCGGACAATACCCAACAGACCAAGAGTTACTTAACAAACATTAAATTACTTAAAACATGCGTAATGGCACAACATAGCTTTAGCTGAGCAGCTCTTAAGCTTATCTTGTAGTAGCCATGGAAGGAGGATCAGCTTATCCGGCTCTCTCTTGTCCTCATTTGATAGTTTTACCGGTTAAAGTTATTAAATATACCCAGTTTTTAATACTCTTACATTGTCTACCCTCATAACTGGATTACTTCAGATGTAAAGACTGTGGAATTTTTTACTTTACTTTTTGCCCTATGTTTACTTCCAAGACTAACAAAAGCAAGGTTGACGCCAGGGACATTAGCAGTATTACATAGACTTCAATCGATAGAACAGAGGGTTTCGCAGCTAGAGGTAAATGTTGAGATCAACGCAGGCTCTGGAAATGAAAGAACTCTACCGATGAGCACCTCAGCAAGCAGCTCACCCACCTGGAACTGTCATCCTTTAGAAGTATAACGGGACGGACCCCTCACCTAGCTGATATATTGTATACAGCATTAAGCCGAGACATCCCCTCGTCAACACCAGCACAAAAAAAAAAAAAAAAAATGAAAAAAATGACAGTGTCTGACATAACATAGAAAATAACCTCATTAACCACTGATCAGCCAAACATTGAGAATCTCATACATATTGGAACTAGTGACCTGGCCAAGCAAAAATAAGAAATTCTGAAAAAGGACTTTATTCATCTTCTAAGCACAGTCAGAAGTCTGAAAATGAAAGTGTTTATCAGTGGACCAATACCACAAGCTGGACATGGTGGTGTGAATTACAGCAGACTGCTTATGAAATGGCTTATTAAAGAATTCTCTGCCAGCTCAGTGAACTTCATTGACAATCATAAGATTTTCTGGGAGCTCTATCATGTTTTCAAACACAACGGAGTCGGCCTAAATTAAGATGGGAAAAAACTTTTCACTGCCAATATTTTCAGTGCAGGTAATTTCTCCAAACACAGGGCAACGTAAACAATGACTTCACTTTCCCAGCAAAGATTGTAGAAGGTCAGGCACAAAGCCATCAGATGCACAATGTTCCAAACAAACCGATAAGCAGCTCTTCTCTGTCACCATAATCAGCTTCACCTGCCACCTTCAATACTGCAAGTGTTTCCACCTCAGCTCCCTCTTTAAATGCCTGCCTTCCACAGCATTCTCTGCCAGTTCGTCTCTCATTGCCATGTGTGAGCTGCACTCCAGAGCTTGTGTGCACCGCCTGCCTGATTTGTTCTATTGTGTGGATTCTCTGCTGGTCCTGCCCTGGATAGCTCATCAGCATGGTTTTTGAGTCATGTATTACCCCTTGGACTGTTTTGCCTGTTGTGCTCTCTGCCTTCTGCCAGCTCAGCCACCATAAGCATGTTTTGCCCATCATCCCCGCTGTGAGCAGCCTGTCATCAGTTCTACCTGTTCCCTTCTCACATTGGACTCTTGCCTGTCACTTCCACCCCTTAGTTTTTTAATAATAAAGACCTTTAAATGTAACTCCATGTTGGTCGAATTTCCGGGTTCTCTGTACAATGATTATAGTCCCTTTATCCGAAGTTGCACTTCTCTATTCATCCAAGGCTTCTGGTTGGTGAAGACCTGAAAACGTTTGTGCACTGAGACATTCCCAGCACAGTAGAAGATGTATGATAGAGTAAGGTTAGATAACAAAATTACACATAGAGGTCCATTCAGGTCCTATAACTGTGTTTCCTACCTTCGGTCCTGGTAGTCCGTCTCCTGGAAGTCCAGGCATGCCAGGTCGTCCAGGCTGTCCTGTAGAGCCCTGAAAAATTAAAGAAATTGAGGAAACTATTGAGAAGAGTTCTAGAATTTTTAAGTGTACATAAAACACTTCAAAAATGTTTTTTTTTTTTTATTTCCAGTCTGACCTTTGGTCCATTAAGTCCAGTTCCAGGAGGGCCTGATGGTCCTGGTAAACCTGGTGAGCCTCTATCACCCTAGCAAGAAAGTCAACAAAGCAACTATTACATTTGACCACTTTTATCTCATATGCAGCTCAAATCTATAATGTCTTTAATAGTTGTAAAATGATTTCCTAACTTTATCATAGTTTATGAATTCATAAACAATGCTACCTTTGCTCCTGGTAGTCCTTTCCCTTCAGGTCCCTTTTCCCCCTGTAGTCCTGGCAAACCTTGCAGACCCTTATGATAAAGTCAAATATGTTTATATACTAACCTCTTCTACTGTAGGTACTGAACAAACCTGTGACTGTAGTAGACTCCACTGTTTTCTTACTTGTGGTCCAGTCAAAGACTCTCCCTTTGCCCCGTGTGACCCAACAGGTCCAATACTTCCCTTACTTCCCTAAAGAAAGAATAAGTGGTCACATTGCGTGAAAGTTTCCAGCGTAAATCAATGAAGGCTCAAACAAAAACTGGACCCCGTAACATAACAATGATTCAAAATTTACCATTAAATCATGTCATGAAACAGGGACAGATGGACCCAGTATTCAGCCAGAAGAGCAGGGTGAGTGAAAAAGCAGGTATAATGGAGCCGATCTTGACAATACAGGGACAGGCAGGCTCAATGGACAGTATGGCAGTCCAAAAACCAGTACACGAAAAGCAGTTCAAAAACAGGCAAGAGTACAGACGGGGATAAGGCAAGCTCGGATAATCCTAAGGCAGATTCGGGTCGGTAAAATGGGTAAGCAGTAGTGATAGGTCCGGCAACACCGATGCGTCGGCGCATGTGTCGAGCTCACAGAGCAAAACCTGTGTCGATGCGTGTTGAAGCACGTATCGCAATGGAAAAGTCACGTGACCGATACAGGAACTGTTTCGAACTGACTGACGCACCAAACTGTGTTTATAAGCAGTGTTCCTTCTAAACTGCGCGCCTGTGCATTCACGCACAGCATCTGGATTCAGCGCGCACAGTAAAGCTGTGCTGCGCAGTAAATAAAATCCAAGCTGAACTGTAAACAAAATAATAATAATAAACCAATTTTTTTTAACCATTCTGCAACTCTGGTGTGATGGTGTATCACGCCCAGCTCTGTGAACGCCATGTGCTGATCGGAGCGCACCACTGATTGATGGGTTGGGCAGACGCCTTTATGGTTGGGCAGGTTGCTCTGTGCGTCTTTGTTCTGAGCGTTTCTGGTTTCAGAACAGATGATATCAGTCAGTAAACTAAACACAAGAGCATCCGATCAACCATGAGTTGAACGTGAGCATGAACATGAACATGAAAAAAAGCCCGATCAATGGAACGCAAATAACGTGATTCACCGTGGCAACGGCAGGAAATAAGCTTGGAAGTGCACATGTCATGCGAGTAGAATTAGAAATCTTTAAAGAAGGTATTTGGACAATATTAAACCATAAGAAACAATGACCTAAACTGTATTATTGTGTATACTGGGTCATCAAATCAGTGTCAGTTAAGTCTGTCAACTAGGTTGCCTGTAGGGATGTTTAAGGTCCAGCAGGTGTCAGTATTCAGTGACACAGTATCGGCACAGTATCAATACAGTTTGGTAATGTGTCGAAACGCTTCATGACGCCTCATCGACCCATCACTAGGATACAGGCTGGCTCAGAAGTCAAAAAAGAGGCAATTGGGTAACGTCGACAGAAAGACACAAAGGGAATGCTGGACAAAACTCACCAAGGGCTTGTAAAGACAATGATCTGGCAGAGTGCAGGAGACAGAGGCAGGTATAAGTAGAGGAGTGAGCAGGTGAACAGAGTGAAACTAATTACCAGAATGGGTGGAGCTGATCAGGGGGAAAAAGTGGCTGGAAGTAAAACTGAAGCTGATTGGATGGAGACTGGTGAAGGGGAGTCACAGGAAGACAAATAGGGTGGTGACAAAGAGGTGAAAGAATGCTGGCAGGTGAACTGAATAAAGGCTGGTGACAGAAGTGGTGAGAGCAGGCCAGAAGAAACTGATAACATAAAACAAAGTACAAAATCAAACCACATTAAAACCCAAACTATTCCATTAACCAAAACTAATACAGAACCTAAATCACCATAAAGACCAAACCTTAGACTAAACAGAACATAAGCAAATAATAAAAACCAGAGCTAATACTTAGACAGGAGAGTGAACTAATTATTTAAACAACAAACATAAACCATAACAAAACCCAAATCATGACAAAATCCATCACATACTGTTTGAGAGTCCTTGGCCAAGTCAAAGCCCAGGGGTCTCATTTATAAAACTGCATAGAATTTATACAAAGAAGTGTATGCACGCCAAGAAAAAGAAATTGGCGTATGTCAAAAAATATTAAGATTTATAAAACCATATACACACACACCAGCATGAAATTTCCTGTTATAGATCACAGCTGTACTTGAATGTTTGCATACCTGATTCCGCCACCTGTTCTGCCCTCTACACGCCCAGATTCAATGGTCAATGCAAAGCACCTCATAAATGTTAATGTGTATTAAAAAAGGGTCAGCTGATTGTTTTTTTCATCATAGTGATGTGGCAACCACAGAGAAAAAGCAAATGAACTTTGGGACAATTTCATAGAGAATGTGTAAATGAGAGGTAAAAGCACAGATTTTGTCCACAATAAAAGAACTCGTTAAAAAATTAAACCTGATTGCTGTTTTAAATGTTCATAAGACAGCCATATTCCTCTAAGGCTGTGCATTCAGATCGACATTCAGAGAAGGGCGCAAGACCAGGGGTCTGTTCTTCGTACGTTGCTTAAAACATCCAAGATCAAATGACACATCCAAGATGATTTCATCCGGCTAATCATGATCCGGCTAATTGGGTTCTTCGAACACACCTGTTGTTTAGGATTAGTATGGCTGAATTGAGTTATCTGAGACAACTGCGCGTTCATGCGTTTGTTTAGAATGGGAAATGTATCGATAGTAGAAACAATGATCAGCAGCGCTGCTATTGGCTGTTCAGCATGGCCAAAGAACGCCCACAGTTTTTCTCCCAAGCAGAACAAGAGCTTTTAATGGAAGGTTATGCTGAATTTGAGTCATTAATTAAAACGACAGGGAACACCTCAAAGTCTGCTAAAGTCAGGAGAGAGGGCTGGAAAAAAGTAGCAGACAAATTAATGCGTAAATACTGTCCATGGTAGATGTTTCTATCACTTTCTACAGTATGAATTTTTGCATTTTAATAATCTCATATTTACTTTGTTCTTTTATGTCAGAGCCTCCACGGGACCCACTAGAACATGGGGACAAGTAAAAGTGAAATACAAGAATATTCTACAAAATGGTAGTCTTTAATTATTATACTGTATTTTAAAAAGGCACTTGTTATGTCAAGAGATCCAAATTTCAGTGTCATTCCTTAGACACGGGAAGTAAAGGACGCATGCAAACTGGGATTTTTAACAAAAAATGATTTATCTATAAAAAAATGAAGTTCTTCCTTTTCCAAGTCATCCACAGTTTACACGGTAAAACTGTATTGCTCCGTGGCTAGATAATCCATCCATAGTTTTTTCTAATACAATATACGGCTCGACAGGAAGCAAGCCTTTCAAAGTAAACTAAACTTCACAATAAAATGGCCCGAACAAATCTTCTTACTGAATAGGATAAAAATAAAAAGCAAACCATCATACAAATAACTTAAATATTTTAGATTTATGGCTCCAACACCACCTTTTCCTCTTTAAAAGCCACTGTTAAATGATGTGTTTGTCTGTTTATAACAGCCACCAAGAAAATCTCTCTACAATTACACTGTCGCGCTGCGCTAAAGGATCCTGTCTATTGCGCAATTGAATACGCGATTAATTCGAAAAACTCTGCAAATCATTCTTGCACCTTCCGCAACAGGTTGCAGTTGTAAAAATGGACATGGCTACGGCAGA
Organism: Fundulus diaphanus; assembly: GCA_037039145.1. NCBI lineage: Eukaryota > Metazoa > Chordata > Actinopteri > Cyprinodontiformes > Fundulidae > Fundulus > Fundulus diaphanus. The sequence goes on from CM073135.1 coordinate 1,284,446, forward strand.
CTTCCCTATCTCCTCTGCTTATACAGCCGTGATCTAATCTTGTTTACATGAAATAAGCCTGCTCTCGAGCAGGCTAAAACTGGCGCACATGTTGCTATGACAACAAGTGCAGGATGTCTTTCGAAGAACCAAACGATCCAAGATCATGCCAAATCGTCAACAATAAAATCCTACTAACTGAGTTAGCGACGTACGAAGAACAGACCCCAGGAGGAATGGGAGGTTTCCCCCACAATAATAAAGACCACTCCCAAAAAACTTTTAATTAAATAAATAAATAAAAAAACACAAAAGTATTTTAGGAAGCCTTTCAGCACCTGCAGGGAGGCGTAACCTCTGTCCCCTGTAGGCAGGGCTGCTGCTTAGATTGTGCGAACTGTGTAACTGCACAGGGCCTTGCCCTGCAATTTTTTTATTTAATAAATGCATTTGTTATACATGATTGTGTATGGTTCTGTCAAGGACACACAAAAAATGTAAAAAAAAAAAAAATAATCCCGAGGAAGGAGCCATGTCAACTGCAAAAGAACTCAACCGATTTTGCAAGCACAAATTTAGTTTTGAGAAAAAGGAGGAATTGAATAGGTCACTCTAGGGATCATTGGATAAATGTATCAATACTTCCAGAGATGCAGTGGCTGAGCTGATGCCCATAGCACGTCTGAATATACTAATGTGTGGAACCAACTATGATCACCTTCATCGATACGGTGCAGCAGAGCCAAGCGGGGTTCATCAACAGGACTGGAACGTGGGCACTGAGGATCATGATGAAGTCCGAGGTGAGGAAAGTAGCTGCACTTGACAAATAGAGGTTGAGGCTAGCATGACCGAGATGTCCCGATTTGTGTGGGACTGTGCGCATTTTCATTCTAGTCCCGTCTGTCCCACTAACATTTGATCGGGTCAGAGTCAGAAAAATCAAAACTTATTGGACATGCACTTTTCTGAAATAAAGAAGGCAGACCTGCAGTCCTCGTTATTGAGAGTTGCGTCGGCTTTCATCACCTCATGAGCAACTGCGAGCCAGGACGCTCATAAAATAAAACAAAAAATGATTTTGATGGATACAGAATATTAAGGAAACTACGTCAAAGTAAAGAAAATGCTGCTACAAAGAACGGTTTCTAAATGGATGAGGCCAGAGAAATTAATGTTGCCGTTAATTTCGCAGCTTTTTCTGAAGTTTGCCAAAGTTATTTTGCAGTCTCACACGGAGAAGGGTGCGATGTAAAGCTACACTCTGGAAGTGAGTCGCACAAGAAACACGGCTGAAAAAGCCTACTGCTAAACTATGGACTCATTTCTACTCAAAGCCAAAAATACCTGCTAGACACAAATGGTTCAGACACCTTTAATCAATATTTAACTTAACGCAAAGGTTCCTAATTCGCTTTAAAAAGTGTGGGTCTTTAAAAGCTAACAATGTTTTTTTCTTCTGATAAACTTAGAACAATTTTAGTAAACTTTTTAAAAGCTTAATATCCCATCCATCCATGTTCTATCTTTTCATTTATCTATAAATAAAGGTGATGAAACATGTGATTGCACATCCAAATCATAGAGCAGGGCATCACATCACCCTACCTGCAACGGTCCTGCCTGTAGGTTATAACAAAATACAATGTTTGGAGTCTAAAAGTTATTTTAGACTTGGGAGTGGTGGCCTAGTGGTTAGAGCAGTACGCTTGCGCTCTGAGAAGGTTGCAAGTACCCGGTTCGATCCCCACTGCCTGCACTCTGGGTCCCTGAGCAAGACCCTTAACCCCGGATTGCTCCCCAGGCGCCGCACAGTCCATCAGGGAGAGGAATGTGATGGTTGAAACCCCAGAGAAAATGTTGTGTTGACTTTTATTTAAGATGGCTTATGGGATTTTTTTTAATTTCATTGGAAGGTTATTATGTATAGTTATGCGTCACAAGCGCAAGCATGAATAACACTGCAGTTTTGGAATACTTATGAGGAAGTCGATCTATGATTAAAGTCTGATATGAAGTGAAACTGGATGTCAGAGGAATCATGATTGAGTTTGGATGCAATTCACCACTTTACTATATGAGTTGGCAATTTTCCCCATCTCAAAAATGAGCATACGCAGGGATCTGAGTTACCGTGAGTTCAAGTTTTTTTAAATTTTTTATAGATCCCAACTTTTGCGTGGAAAGTGACGTATGCATGTATCAGGCCCCATTTTGTTTGTGCAAGCTTTATAAATAAGACCCCGGATCCTTTTTCTAATCTAAGGTGCTGTAGGGTGTTGTAAAATGAACTTTGGTATATATATATATATATATATATATATATATATATACACACATACATAAAACCCCTCAAACAGCTCACAGCTGAAACTCAGGAGTTGGGCAATCTTTCGTCGCCAAATTCACTAAATGACTGCCTCACCACACTTAGGTTTTTTTCAGTCGACAGGGAATAAAACTAAATGTTAGTGGGAAAGGTGTCTTAGGTTTTTCCTTAGCTAGAAAATGCATTTTCTGTTTAAATCCTTTGGTTTAATGAGGATTAATTTTGTTGTTTCAGTGTAATTGACTCACTTTGATTTCCAAAGATGAATTCTTAATAAAAAAAATTATATTTAAGGGCTATCTATTTTTTTCCACATAACTGTATGCTTTGTCTGTGATTATATTACTTTGGGTCCAATTATTCCCAGTCCAGGCTCTCCAACTGGTCCAGATGGTCCCTCAGGCCCAGGATCTCCCTGTTAGGAAAAAGACCAAAAATATTCATGACAATGTAAACAAATGTCCACAAACGAACAACGCAAAGGTTGGTAAGCTTACAAAAAGGTAGAAATTACAATTTCAGTTGTATCACTGAGAAATTCTATGCATTTGGTAAATCTTAAACTTTCTATATCATGCTTTTTTAAAGCCTTCCATAGACAACTATAGGCATGTATATGATGAAACAGAGTATTTATTTGTTATGAAATAGTTGTTTCTGGTGCCATTTTTACAACCTGGAAAAAAGCTGCTTGTCGACACTGCAATGCCCCCTCTCCTCGTGTGGTTGCTACCAATTTGATGACATTGCCCCACAGCCACTGTAGAACTTGAAGGAGGAGCTAAGACTTACATTACCTGGTCATCGGGCTGTCCGTGTCCGTTAAGTTAAAAACACCTAGGGTTAGCTTATGTTGTCCTGGAGGCTTACACTGCTGCAGATACAGGAGCTTTACAGACTTTTTAAAGTTTCTCCCAAACATTGAGGCATCGATTATTTTGACAACGCTACTATACTGTATACCTCTGGTATTACTATTACTGATGTAACAAGCAAAACACCACTTTGCCCGTAATTTTGACAAAGGAATAGTAGCATCATAATATAGTCAAAAGCTCAAAAAAGTTGATCTTGCATTGTCTAGGCCCTTTGAAATTATATCTTTCCTCATCCTGAGGTGTTTCCCCTCTCTGTGTTTTTCTTTGCTGTGTTCTCTAGTTGTGGTCATTTTAGTTATTTGTTTGTTCATTTGTGTGACTATATAGGGAAATATTTACCTATTTAGGTTTTGTTCATTTTTAGTTCTTTGTTTATTTTTTATTATCTTCTCTGTGTCTTAGATCCTGCTCATTAATTCTCCTTCCCTCAGTTCCTCTGCCTTCATTGATCTCAGCTATTCCTTGTTCTCCACCTGTTTACTCTCAACTGTGCTTCCATGCCTCTCTCCACTCCTCCCTGCATATAAGATGTCCGGTCATCATTTTTCAGTTGCTGAACTCATCAGTTGCCATGCCTGTCGCTACCCTGTCATATTAGCCGTTGTTCTGTTCACCTTATCCCAAGCTGTAACTTGGTCTTTTTGTTATAATTAAATTATAATTCACTTCACCTCTCTGCCTCTTGTTGTTACCTGCAATTGTGTCCTACTGCTAACTAAACATGACCATATCTAGTTATATTAAAAGTTAAACAATTAGGTGGTGTCAGAAAGTCAGAGCAAATTAGACTGTTCCAATAAAGTGCTGTTAATGATTTTATAAGAATTTATTAGTAAATGTTTTCTTATGGGCTCTTAGAGACATTTTTGCTTAAAGTCCCCAAACCCTGATTTAATGAGCATGCTATTGATTCTCTGTCCAATAGTTGTGATCCTGTGATCTTTCACCTCTGAAAATTGACATTTGGAGCCAAACTCTAAATGAGTCTACACTGGAAAAAGGAAGAAAGAAATCCTAATCACCTCTCTTGTTAAGTCACTTTTTCAATTCAGTTCAATTCAGTTTTATTTATATAGCACCAATTCACAACACCTCATCTCAAGGCACTTTACAAACTCAAATTCAATCAAATCATCTTTTTGACTGGCATTGCATTAAAAAATTTAAATGTTGCTTAGAACTTCGTCTTTCTTGTACAGCAGCTCCCAAACTGCCAGTATTGCATGCAATTTACTCATTTAAATGGGGCGGATCGAACTGGTTTTGGACGTCTTAGAGGTTGCAGACGTTGCCCTAGCTGTCTGCCCTAGCAGACAAATTTTTGTCTGCTAGGGCAGGGAAATGACCTAAGGTTCATTGATGTCGAAAACCCTGAGCCTAGAGGTGAAATTTGATAACTAAAAGGGTGATTATTTGTTCACAGAAAAAAAAACTGTATTAAGGTATTCATATCAAGAAAGGAACTTAGCCCCACAAAGTAAGGAACTTTGAATTTGGTTGATTATTTCTTTGTTGTAACAATCCTTCACACATTATAAGCAAAGCAACTTATTCTGCTAGTCTTGTTTGGTGTCTTATTAGATTGAGTGATGGAGGTTTGAAGAAACAAGACATCATGGCAATTTAACAGTTTGTTTATTTACTAAGTAGAAGCCTTTGTAGAAGTATACACAACTACTGCTATGGGATTGCATTCCAATTCCTCAGCCAGGATGTTTTACATGTCAGTCAATTTGATGACTACTTTCGAACTGCAAATCTTCAGTGAAATTAAGATCTTCTCTCCCAGATTCTGCAAATAGTTTTTGATGGTCATCTATCAGGGGCTGTGAGGGACATTATTCTGTATTTACTCACACACACTACTGAAATGCTGCAAGCTCTTACACACAGTATGCACTTTTTTTTGCAATCCGCCAATAAAGTAGTATGTATAAGCACGTTTCAGTAGTATGTATAAGCACGTTTCAGTAGTATGTATAAGAGTGTTTCAGTAGTGTGCATTGCCATCAAGCCATGAGGAAAAATCAGACTGAGTTGGAAACAACATGAAACGTGACTCTTTTAAAGGCACAATGGATTGCCTCTCATAGCAGGGGGTTTTACTGTATAAAGGCTTGCTTCCCACAGACAAACGCCCTCATTTTCCCGTTTGGGGGGGGGGGGGGGGGGATTCTCATTGTCCTCTGCCGAGCGACTGGGTTTGGAGAACTGCCGGCTGGATCGTAGCTAAGTCTGCAGTCTACCTTCTGTGTAACTAGATGCCAAAGTAAAAGAACCAATCTATGCCAAAACCAGCCTTGTGATTTTTCTCAGTTGTTGTAGGAAAGTTGATTCGAGACCGCGCCAAGCGGTCCCCTCGCCTGGGGCCAGGAAAGCTGAAATCGCCCGCTTCAACCGGGTCAAAGACCCGCATAAAAGACCCCAGAGCCGCCTGCTCCAACAGCCACGTTTCAGCTAGCCCATAGCCGCCTACTGGCCGCAGGCCGCTGATCAGACAACCAGCTTTTCCTTGGAGTAATTCAACTGCTTCCAACTGGATGCCCAAAGTGAATAGAACTGACACAGAGGCACCGACAGGTTTGGCAGAGAAATGAACAGGGAAAGTTAAATGGTTTATTTAGAATGTCATGTCTTTTTTGAGATGTTTGACCCACATGCAGAGCACACTGGGAGACCAAAGCAGCTTTAGATCTTTATTAGCGCACTAAGACAATGAGATCACAAGTAATCTGCTCGACTGAGCGAGGCCAAGGAAAAAACGAGAGGGGTGCTCGGAGATCTGTGGATGAAAGGTGAAACGTTAGGTGACGGTTTCAACTCGAGATCGTTAAACCTATGGATGGTGAAAGCTTACCACGGAGTGCAGAGACCGAGCCGGGGGGAGTGGAGTAGAGAGCACGGCCCAGCGAACTACCTCCAGCAGCTGACTGAGTGACAGGTGGGCGGTCCGGTGGAATCGGGAGGGATCCGAGCAGCGGCGGCGGGAGGAGGGATCCAAGGACAGCTGAAGGAACCAGGTAGGCCAGTGGGAGAGGGTCCTCAGCCCAGCTTGGTAATACCAAGGGAGCGTCAGGTCGTTATTTGGGTACGAAGAAGGATCTGGAGTGGGATCCAGTGAGAGGTCAGCGAGAACTTGACTTTAAGCCGTTAGAGCTCGGGGGGACACTTGAGAGGTTCCAAGGACAAGAGACAAACCTGAGGCACAGGAGACAAGAGTTAATCGAGGGAACAAGAGATCTGTCAAGGGACAGCGGCCAATTCGGCGTACCACACAGGTTAACACTCTGGTGTCCTTCAGCTGGCTGAACGCAGTACTTATAGTGCTGCCACACGCTGCTGAACAGGCCACAGGTGTGTGTTCCCGCCCACTTGTCAACTCTAGTCACCTGCGAAAGGGAGAGAAGGAAAAAAGCAGCGCCGGCGGAGAATAGCACGGCGCAGCCTGCTGAGCCCTGACACCGCCTACCCTCAACGGTCGTCACCCGGCGACCCCGAGGAAGACGTGGAGGGGCGAGAGGCGAGGAAATCATCGATCAGAAATCAGAATCAGAATCAAACATACTTTAATAATCCCAGAGGGAAATTACTTTTGTTACACACTCCAGATATACAAACATTTTTATATATATATTTACAACATTCCACACAAAGTAATATAAATATATACATATATAAGTCAATATATATATATATATATATATATATATATATATATATATATATATATATATATATATATATATATATATATATATACATACATATGTATAACTATAGATCCAAATAAGGTGATAGTGACTTGTGCAACAACAGTGCAAAGAATGAATAAATGTCAGTTACAGAGGGGGGTGGGGGGGTGTCTGAATCACTGAGGGAGGCGTTGTAGAGATTGATGACCACAGGTGGGAAGGATTTCCTGTGGCGCTCTGTGGTGCATCTGGGTAAGAGGAGTCTTCTGCTGAAGGAGCTCCTCTGCTGGGCCAGTGTGTCATGGAGAGGGTGTGAGACATAAGATGGACTGGAGCCTGGAGAGCATCCTCCTCTCTGTGTCCAGCTTCTCTCCCACAACATCACCAGCCCTCCTGATCAGTTTGTTCAGTCTGTTGTTATCAGCGACCCTCAGCCCACTGCCCCAGCATGTGACACCAAAGAAGAGCGTGCTGGCAACAACAGACTCATAAAACATCCTCAGCATCGTCCCGCAGATGTTAAAGGACCTCAAGCTCCTCAGGAAAAAGAGTCGGCTTTGGCCCTTTTTGTAGACTGCCTCGGTGTTTCTAGTCCAGTTTCTACTCCTCCACAGTGTCTACAGGGACCCCCTGGATGGAAACAGGGGTCGAAGGTGTTTTTGCCCTCCTCAGATACACTATTAGCTCCTTAGTCTTTGTCATGTTGAGCTGCAGATGGTTCAGCTCACTCCAAGTGACAAAGTTGCCCACCACAGTCCTATATTAACTCTCATCACCCTTTTCAATTCAGCCAACTATTGCTGAGTCATCAGAAAACTTCTGAAGGTGGCAGGACTCCACACAGCTGGTAGGCACAAGCTTTGAGCACCCTGGGGAATACACCATCAGGCCAGCAGCTTTGCCGGAGTGGAGTCTGGTCAGCTGTCTTCTCACCAGGTCAGGAGTGAAGGACACTGTAGAGGTAACAGTAGGGGGAGGGGGGAGGTCCTCAGGTTGTGGAGGACATGATGTGAAGCAGGGGGGAGGGGTGGAGTCGGTGGATGTGGATTGAGGTGGTGAGGAGCAGACAGGGGTCTGTAAGGAGGAGGAGTGGGGGGAGGTGGAGTGGTCGTTGTAGGGAAGCCAGCAGCAGAGAGTTGTAGGGGATGGGCCGCAGTATCAAACCTATTGAAAAATAGGTTCAGGTCATTGGCCCGGTCCACGCGACCTTCCAACCCCAAGCCAGTGGACTTCTGGAACCCTGTGATGGCTCTCATCCCACTCCACACATCCCTCAAGTTGTTGGTCTGGAGTTTATTCTCCAGCTTTCTCCTGTATTTGTCCTTAGCCTCCTTGATTTTACGTTTGAGTACCCCCTGCACTCTCCTCATCTCCTCACGGTTGCCATCTCTGAACGCCCTCTTCTTCTCATTCAGAATGGCCTTTATGTCCTTGGTGATCCATGGTTTATTGTTGGCGTAACAGGTGACAGTCCGAGCTGGAACATTGCAGTCCACACAGAAGTTGATGTAGTCCGTGATGCACTCCGTGAGCCCATCGATGTCCTCCCCGTGGGGCTCACAGAGTGCAGACCAGTCAGTCACCTCAAAGCAGGCCTGCAGTGCCTCATAAGCCTCCTCTGACCACCTCCTCACAGTTCTTGTGGTCGTAGGCTTCCTCTTCACCAGAAGCACATAAGAGGGTTTGAGGTGAACCAGGTTGTGATCTGACCTGTCCGGGGGGGGGGGGGGGGGGGAGGGGAGTGGAGATGTATGCATCTTTAATGTTAGCTTACATCAGGTCCAGGGTCCTCTCCTCTCTGGTAGGGCAGCTCACATACTGTTTGAAGGTTGGCAGAACGTTGTTCATGGTGACATGGTTGAAGTCTCCCGACATGATGATGAGGGCATTAGGATGTTGGGTCTGTAGTTTGGAGATGGTGGTGTGTATGATGCTGGGATGTTGGGTTTGCAGAGGGAGGGATGTACAGGACAGCAGCGATAACATGTGGGATGTCTCTAGGCAGCTGATATGGACGGAGTCCAACGGCTAGCATTTCAACGTCCGGGCTACAGAGAGTTCTTTAATGGTGATGTGGCCCGGGTAACACCATCTGCTGTTTAGTAGAATGGCAAGCCCCCCTCCTTTCCACTTTCCCGGACGGTGTGAAAGCCATCCACGGAGACAATCTGGTCCGTAATGTCCTTGTGCAGCCATGTCTCGGTGAAAAACATCAGACTGCACTCTCGGTACTCCGGTTGGCTCCGCGTTAGCTCGTCCATCTTGTTGCTAAGGGACCGCACTTTCCCATAACAATAGAGGGGAGACACCGCTTAAATCTTCTCCTTTCAACAAGCCCGTCCCGTCTCGACCCTCCTTTCATCCGCCGATGTTGCTTTCCTCCTCTACAACCTCGGCGTGTTTTTCTCCAGAGTTCGGGTGGTATTTCAGCTGGTCTGGCTACCACGCCGGTCGGCATTAGAGCGATCAGCTGTTCTCCGGAGTAAACAAAGGCAGCGTGTCCCGGTGAGCGCGGCATGATAAAAACAACACTAAAACTCTCTGAGAACGACCTCATTAGAGAGGACAATACTTCACAGAGTTACCGTGAAAAAACAAGAGCAATCAAAAAAAGATAAAAGTAAGAAAGTTAAAAAGCAAAACGGAGCGATGTAACTGCAGCATGCTGCTTTCGCGCATGAGTTATGATCAGGGACTGGTCAGGAATGGCGGAACCAGGCACCCAAGACCTGTCCTCGGGATCGCGGCCCTCCCAGTCGACGAGGTATTGGTGACCCCTGCCCCGTTGACGGCAGTCCACGATCCGTCGGATCCGGCGGCCCTGGTGGTCCTGGGAGGGTGGAGGGGGCTCGGCTGGAGGGCACAAGGGACTAGAAAACACAGGCTTGATGTGAGAGACGTGGAAAGTGGGATGGACCCTGGAGTGAGGAGGAAGGCGGAGACAGACGGCAGTGGGGCTGATGATGGAGGTGATTTCGTAGGGACCAGAGTAGCGGGGAGCCAACTTACGGCGGGCGGAAGGGAGGTGCTGGGTGGAGAGCCAGACTCGTTGACCGGTATGGTAACGAGGGAATGGATCTCGCCTCCGGTCAGCAAATCGGCGGTTTTGTTCAGCAGTTCTGTGCAGGGCCCGGATGGTCTGGGACCAGAACTGCTGGCAGCGGAGGATGTGGTGTTGTACAGAGGGAACAGCGATTTGACGCTGATCAGAGGGGAGGAGTGGAGGTTGGTAACCCAGAGAGGCTTCGAAGGGAGATAAGCCAGTGGCAGTGGAGGTGTGTGAATTATGAGCATACTCTATCCAAGGTAGGTACTTGTTCCAGTCTGAGGGATTGGTGGAGGTCAGACAACGGAGTGTGGACTCCAGCTCCTGGGTAAGTCATTCTGTCTGACCATTGGTCTGCGGGTGGTACCCGGAGGTGAGTGTGTACCTGGCCCCAAGGGCCAAGGCAAACCCTCTCCACACCCGCGAGGTGAACTGAGGACCACGGTCAGACAGAATTTCTCTCTGGATGCCGTGCAGACGAAAGACGTGCTTAACCAGGAGCTGGGCCGTCTGGAGGGCAGAGGGTAATTTACGGAGGGGAACCAGGTGACAAGCTTTGGAAAATTGGTCAATGATAGAGAGGATGACTGTCATGCCTTGGGAAGCCGGGAGACCAGTGACGAAATCGAGTGCAATGTGGGATCAGGGGCGTTCCGGGATGGGTAAGGGCTGAAGGCGGCCCGCAAGAGCCTGTTGGAGGCCTTGTTCCGGGCACAGATGGGGCAGGAGCAGACATGCTCATTAACATCTTTGGGCATTGAGGGCCCCCAGAAACGTCGGGAGAGGAAGGAAAGGGTTCGGTGGATTCCAGGATGACCCGAGAACTTGTGAGCTGTGTGAGCCCACTGGATAACACGGGGGCAAACTGAGGTTGGGGCGTAGGTTTGGTTAGGAGGGCCACTTCCTGGATCCGGCTCAGAGCGTAATGCTTGGTGGATTTGATCTTCGATCTCCCAGCGGAGGGCGCCGAAGGTGCAGGTGGGTGGCAGGATGGGTGCCGGTTCCTTCTCTGCATCCTGCGGGGCGTGGAGGCGAGAAAGGGCATCAGGTTTCCGATTCTTGGAGTCGGGTCGGTAGGTGATGGACAAATTGAAGCGGGAGAAGAGTGACCAACGGGCTTGACGTGAATTTAGGCATTTGGCGGACTGCAGGTAGGCCAGGTTTTTATGGTCTGTCCAAATAATGATGGGCTGCTCGGACCCCTCCAACCAATGGCACCATTCCTCCAGGGCTAATTTTATGGCCAGTAGTTCACAATCTCTGACATCATAGTTCGCTCAGCTGGGGAAAGTCGTCGGGAGAAGTAGGCACAGGGATGGAGCCTTTGGTCATTGCTGGATTGCTGTGAGAGGACTGCACCCACTCCGGTGTCCGAGGCATCAATTTCCAGTGTGAATTGTTTCTGTGGGTCGGAGTGCACGAGGATGGGTGCCTGAGAGAATCTTTCCTTTTGGTTCTGGAAGGCAGTGTTGGCATTGGGATTCCAGGAGAACGGTGTTTTGGGTGACGTTAGGGTGTGCAGGGGAGCGGCGATTTGGCTATAATTCCTGATAAATCGGCGATAGAAATTTGCAAACCCCAGGAAACGTAACTGTTTCCTGGTTTTAGGCACTGGCCACTCGAGGACTGCTTTAATTTTTTAAGGATCCGACCGGACCTGCCCACCCTCTAAAGTAAGACCAAGGAAAGTAATGGATGATTTATGAAACTCACATTTCTCATCTTTGACGAAAAGAGGGTTTTCAAGGAGGCGCTGGAGGATTAGCCGAATGTGTTGGAGGTGTTCGGGTAGGTCTTTGGAATAAAATAATATATCGTCTAGGTAAACAAAAACGAATACGTTTAAGAAGTCCCGGAGGACATCGTTTACCAAGGCTTGAAAAACTGATGGGGCATTGCACAGGCCGAAGGGCATTACTTGATACTTGAAGTGACCTAGGGGAGTTTTAAATGCCGTCTTCCACTCATCCCCCCGGCGGATCCACACAAGATGATATGCATTGCGTAAATCAAGTTTGGTAAAAATGGTGGCATGCTGAACGGGTTAGAGTGCGGAGGAGAGTAGAGGGAGAGGGTATTTATTCTTTACAGTGATCTGGTTGAGACCACGATAGTCAATACAAGGGTGGAGGGACCCATCCTTTTTTCCAACAAAGAAGAACCCTGCGCCTAGTAGAGAGAAGGAAGGACGAACCAGACCGGAGGAGAGGGATTCATTTATGTATTTCTCCAGGGCCTGTTGTTCGGCCCGGGAGATGCTATAAAGGCGGCTAGAAGGCAGTGGGGCGCCGGGCAGCAGGTCGATTACGCAATCGTAGGGACGATGTGGCAGCAAAGACCCCGCCTTGCTATTGCTAAAAACTAATCTTAGATCGTGGTACTGCTCTGGGACTAAACTTAAGTCCATGGAGTCCTCGTTTTCAGCGGGGGGCCCCGTCAGGGGGTTGGATAGAACTGCGGAGCGTAAGCAATGGGAGTGACAGGTAGGTGACCAGGATTCGACCCGCTGTTCTATCCAATTAATGTGAGGGTTATGCTCGAGTAACCACGAGTATCCCAAAACAACAGGAATGTGTTTAATCGGAAAAACATAAAAGCTGATACATTCTCGGTGATTGCCCGAAATAATGATTTCGAGCGGTTTGGTTTGATGAGTAATCTGGGGACGAGCTTCCCCATTTAGGGCGGAAACCTGGAGGGGAGTGGTTAATCTGACAGTTTCGATCTGTCTTTGTAAAACCAAGGCATGATCAATTAAGTTGAAGTCGCACCCGGAATCAACTACGGCAGAGAAGCTGAGACCTTTATGAGCCGTGGGAAAAACTGCAGGCAGACAAAACCGGGGGGACGTGGGCCAGCGTGGTGACGTGGGCGAAATAGGCTCAATAGGGCCCCGCTGGTTCACCCACTACAGTCGACGGACCTGATCTTTTGGCCGCTCCGGGCAGTCATCGATGAAGTGTTTGGGAGATGCACAATAAATGCAAAGTCTCGAATTCATTTGGTGCTGTCTCTCCTCCGGAGAGAGACGCACCCGGCCAATTTACATTGGTTCCGGAGGAAAGGGGGGAGCAGCACCGGGATGGGACGGAGCTCGCTCGGGGAGAGAGAGGGCCGGTAAACGTGAAGGTCTATCAGGGGGCGATAAACTCATCTAAAGACGCTGGTTCCTCAAGACAAGCTAGTTCGTCCTTGAGAGCTTCATCTAGAGCTTGGCAAAAGACAGTCTTAAGAGCGCGCGGCTCCCAGCCCGCAGCTGATGTTAGAGTACAAAACTCTATGGCAAAATCTGAGACACGGCGCCAGCGTTGTCTGAGGGCCAGCAGCTGGCGGGACTGCTGGACTGGGTCAGATTCGGCCGAAAAAAACATCTTAAACTCCTTAACAAAATCGTTAACGGAGTAACCAAACTGTTGGCAGTCGGGAAAGCGGGCCTCGGCTTTCGCAACACGAACAAGATCTTGGCGTCATCTAAGGCGTATGTGCGTGGGGACCGGTTAAAAACGAACAAACATTGAAACAAAAATCCTCCACAAGCCCCACTGTCCCCAGAAAACTTCTCCGGGCTGGGAGAGGAAGTTTCTGGGACAGGTGGGAGTGGATCCGCTGATACTGGTTTGGAGGGAGAACTAGTAGGTGCGGAGGCAACAGGTTGGTTTGCGGCGAGCAGTGTGCCTGTCAGCTGACTGAGTTGAGCTGTCAAGGTCTGCAGCTGATCATGGGTTGCTCTAACAGCTAACCCGAGAGTATGGAGCTGCTCCTGTTGAACCGCGAGCTGCCTGCCGAACGTGTCTGCTGGGTCAGTCTGGCCAGACTGTTCTTCTGTCATGTCTTTTTTGAGATGTTTGACCCACATGCAGAGCACACCGGGAGACCAAAGCAGCTTTAGATCTTTATTAGCGCACTAAGACAATGAGATCACAAGTAATCTGCTCGACTGAGCGAGGCCAAGGAAAAAACGGGAGGGGTGCTCGGAGATCTGTGGATGAAAGGTGAAACGTTAGGTGACAGTTTTAACTCGAGATCGTTAAACCTAAGGATGGTGAAAAGCTTACCGCGGAGCGCAGAGACCGAGCTGGGGGGAGTGGAGTGGAGAGCACGGTCCAGCGAACTACCTCCAGTAGCTGACTGAGCGACAGGTGGGCGGTCCGGTGGAATCGGGAGGGATCCGAGCAGCGGCGGCGGGAGGAGGGATCCAAGGACAGCTGAAGGAACCAGGTAGGCCAGTGAGGGAGGGTCCTCAGCCCGGCTTGGTAATACCAAGGGAGCGTTGGGTCGTTATTTGGGTACAAAGAAGGATCTGGAGTGGGATCCAGTGAAAGGTCGGCGAGAACTTGACTTTAAGGCGTTAGAGCTCGGGGGGACACTTGAGAGGTTCCAAGGACGAGAGACAAACCTGAGGCACAGGAGACAAGAGTAAATCGAGGGAACGAGAGATCTGTCAAGGGACAACGGCCAATTCGGCGTACCACACAGGTTAACACTCTGGTGTCCTTCAGCTGTCTGAACGCAGTTCTTGTAGTGCTGCCGCACGCTGCTGAACAGGCCACAGGTGTGTGTTCCCGCCCACTTGTCAACTTGAGTCACCTGCGAAAGGGAGAGAAGGAAAAAAACAGCGCCGGCGGAGAACAGCACGGCGCAGCCTGCTGAGCCCTGACAGAATGGTTTACTTTAAAGCGTTTTCACTGTGTTTTTAAGATGCTTGGAGCTTACAGGATAGCTCCCGCTAGCTTCGCCGAAACCATGCCATACTACTTCGAGTGTGTTTTTACGGTTATAACAAACTTTATCTCGATAAGGGTTTTAAACATTGATGGGATATTAATGTTTGTGTAATCCAGCTTGGAGCTTTTTGAATTAGCGTTGAATGTCCGCTAGCCTAATGCTATTTGCTTCCGCAAAACATCGGTTCTTCTCGGATATGCAACTATGGTTAGTTTGAAACATAAGGTTTATTTTGTGTCACGAACGTTTCATCGTTCGATAGTGCTACGACCGTTATTACTGCATTAATAAGGAATATTAATGTCGATTTAATGGTGTTTTTGTATAACTTTAGGATTAACCCATTTAGCGACCGATCACTATAGCGACCCCCATCTTCCCAGAGTTATAATCGCATTAACAAAATCAGGCGCACTAAAGTTTACTCATTTTTACTGAGCAAATCATTCTTTAAAATTTTATTTTATCAAATAATGTTTTGTTTATCTCAGGATATGCATTGTGAATGGGTTGCCACAGATACAAAATGTTGTTCTGAATTAGTCAAGCTAATTTAGCCTCATTCCACATTCTTTAAGATGAATTTGGTTCTTTAACTTAGACCAGCAGTGAACCAGGGGTTGCACAGTGTAGCAGTGGGTAGCGTAGTTGCCATGCAGCAAGAAGGTCCTGGGTTTTAGTCCTACCCTTGCCCTGGGTCTTTCTGCATGGAGTTTGCATATTCTCCCTGTGTGTGTGTGGGTTCTCTCCGGGTACTCTGGCTTCCTCCCACAGTCCAAAAACATGACTGTTAGGTTAATTGGCCTCTCTAAATTCTCCCTAGGTGTGAGTGTGTGTGAGAATGGTTGTCTTTGTGTTGCCCTGCCATAGACTGGCGACTTGTCCAGGGTGTACCCCGCCTCTTGCCCATGGACAGCTGGAGATCCTACAAGGGATAGACATGGTAGAAAATGGATGGATGTTTCTTTTGTGTGTACATAGTTCCTTAGCTTAGCTTCTTTTTATCTTCATTTTGCTTAGTAGTTTTAGTTAAGTTTCACTAGCCTAGTAGAGAGGATTTGCTGATTGACATATAGTTTTAATTCAGATATACAGCATTTTATAGGGGAGTTCTCTGGATATTCATTTTATTTCTGTTAATAAATTCTTGAACTTGAAGAGAAGTTGTCACTCATTTATTCTATATGTGTGCGGAGTTTGCTGTTAAAAGAACGCCAGTGCTCGAATCATTCCTGTCAACCATTGTCCTAATATCAGCCCTTGGGCTGATATTCACTGGACAATACCTAACAGACAGAGAGTTATTTATTAAACATTAAATAACTCAAAACAGTGTGTAATAGCACAACATGTGTATAAGAGTGTTTCAGTAGTGTGTATAAGAGCGTTTCAGTAGTGTGTGTAAGAGCAAATTGAGAATAATGTCCCTTATAGCCCCTCATAGACCTTGCTCTGACAGAGTGAGCATTGTCATCTCTTCAATCCCTAGGATGGGTGATATGGGACTACCACTGGTTACAGATCCTCATCTCAATCTCTTTTTGTATTGAGAGAGCCTCCAATGTTGACAAATCTTTTTACACCAAGAGAAGCAAGTTTTTCTTAGGTACAACCTAACAATCAATTCTGCTGCTCAAGCCAGAATGTAGTTTACTTACCAATGTGGCACCATCCAAGGTAAAGTCAACTGAATTTCAAAAGATTTACTGTCAAGGCATATTGTTACAAAATAAGAAATTGGTTAAACAAACTTCCTTACTTTTCAAAGTTTTGATCTACAACAAATATTAATGCTTAGCACTCATCCTCATGCGCCATTACTGTGAAGTTTGTAAAGGAAGTTGTATTTCTTGTACTATGTTATTAATCTTTGCTCTATCACATTTAAATTTATGAGTTGATGGAAAAAAATGAACAGACAGCCTTTGAGAGAATCCATCGATCTTTGCTCATATTCACTCTTTAGAAAAATATTTAGACACAGCGACATACATTTGTTAGTGGTGTTATGGGCTTCTTTACCTTTGTTCCTGGATAGCCTTGTCCAGGAGGTCCAGGTTGGCCGGTCATTCCTGGGCTGCCAGGCTCTCCCTGAGTCAGTTAAACATCAATCCGAAAAGCTTTTGTCACTGTCATTTTAAGCCAATGTGGAATGGTAAAAAAGGAAAGCCATGATCAGCTGTCCTTTCTTAAAACAACAATACACACACACACACACACACACACACACACACACACACACTTGGGCAGGTTGTCTTGTGTTCAACAAAATAACAGTACCCTAATTTAATTTGCTAGTACGTTCACACAAGCAGGATCAAATATTGTTAGAGACAGATGTGTTCTAGAGAGGGACTAAACAAAAAAAATATTAAGCTTAATGTCCAGTTGTTCCCATCAAATGATGTCTTATATTATTCAGCCATTTAGCACATAGAAATAATTTTGTTAATCCTACCTGACCTAAACCGGGAATGGTTTAAACTGATTGTCAGAAACACAGAACAAAGTTTTATTTTCGTAAAGAGAATGCAAAGATATAGTTTTAACTATAAATGTGTGCATGGTCCTATGATCATGAATGGATAGATGGATGGATGCTATTAACAAATAGAAAGTTTACTCTCGTTTTTTTGTAGAACTACAGTGACCTGTATGGCACCCCTGTCAACCAGGTTACCCTCTGGGTTCGCCACATAAGTTGGCTGCAGGGCACATTTAACACCTTGCACATTATTCGGCAGATTGAGAAGTCATGGAGTTAATTGTAAAAACAAGGCCACATTCACCCCTTCAGATTATCCTCAGAGTCTCCCATTAAAACGGAGAGGGAGAGGACGAGGCAGTGCCAGGGGGAGAGGGAGGGAGGGGGAGCTCCAGGAGCTGTGGAAGAGAAGGAAGGAGCAGACAACCATCTCAATCATTTTATTATGAATGGCTGCAGGAACTTCAACAGAGGAGAAAAGCTGATTTGCAGGTTTGGGAGCTATTATTGACTGTATTTTGTAATAATAACCTGGTCATGACAAACTTTGACTCGAGGATGAGAAAAGTAGAAGCTTGTAAGGTTAGCTCTGTTGATTAAGGGGAGCTCAGCCTCCCATAAAGCAGCACTCAAGGTCACATGACCTCAAGGTCACATGACCCATTCAGTGACAGATGCGACCCTCTCAAGTTACACGGGTGAATTTGTTCCAAGTGCTGTATATTGACCTGAAAAATCATTTAATATATCTCAAATTAAGTTATTAATTGGGTCAAAACTCACACATTTCTGCATTTAACTATGTAGCTAGTTTTGTGAAACAATACATTTAAAATATTCTCGATTTAAAATTGTCAAAGCTTTACAAAAACAGAAGATCTGAAGTCAACCAGTACCTTTTAGCAGTTCATTCCTAGTTTTAAGAAACAAAATGAAGAAACATGAACTGGCTCTCTAAAACCAGTTCTAAACTAGAAGTAGCACTTGAATCACTTCAACAGCATGCTGATACCTCAGCTTCTTGAAGAACTTGATATACCACCCTGATTGTCATTGCCAGTAATGCCAGCCGCTCAATATTCAAACATACCAGCCAATTTAAAAATAAATAAATCTACAGTTGTTCTTCTCCTTTTTAATGTACTGATCATTGTTGCTGTCTCCTCAGCAAGGAAAGTCACTATTGGCTGTCTTAAAAGTTGGTAGAAGTCATTAGATGACATCATCACATAATTTGAATGTTTGTTCATGTACTTGAGATCCAGGCCGTAGGAAAGCGCTGTCTGTGAGAAAGAGCTTGGGGAAGTGGGGAGGGACTCACAGCAGTGCTTGCTGCTGCCTCAAGACAGTAACTGCAGCACAATTGATGCTTTCCTGTAGAGTTGCTAAAGTCACCAAAAAAACAGAGAAAAATTACTAGATTCACTAGGTCTCACCTCTCACCAGAGGGGTCTGAAAAGTCGTTAAATATATCAACAAAGCTGCTAAGTTGGCAACACAGGTACTGATGTAAATAACAGGCACCCTTTGACATTTGAAATGTGCTAAACTTAGAGAGTTTGATGTGAATCTTTAACATAGCTTTTGGGAAAGTGCATCTTATTCTACTCTCTTGATAAAAAGTCTGCTGAAGAGAAGATTTGAACCAGATGAAATAAGTTTGCATATAAATTAAGTGTTGACCATTTATGTGATAAATTGTTTAAGCTAATGTCAATGCATTTGGCATCTTCGTTTACTTACCCACAGCAGTGTCTTTTGCCCACTTAGGCTAAAGGCACCTGCTGTCATGATTTATATGAATCCGAACACAACCACACAAGCAGAGCTTAGTTTTAGAGAGTTTATTGAAGGTGGTGGATAGTGGAGGATGAATAAACCAACAGTCAGTACCAGGCTGGAGTAGGAGGATGATGATGGCAGGAACTGGCAAGCTAGAAGGACCAAGTGGACGGGTTGGAGCTGAAGGACTGGAGTATGAAGACTTGGAAGCCAGAACCACAGCAGGATTTACCAGCACGACTGGATGAACACTTGCTGGACCGGAGTGAGAGCAGAACCAGAACCACAGCAGGATTTAGCAGCACGACTGGATGAATACTTGCTGGACCGGAGTGAGAGCAGAACCAGAACCACAGCAGGCGGGCGAAGATGAAGGGAACTCGGGCTGGTAATGAAAAGGTAAGGTGAGCAGTCATGAGCAGAAGTTAACAGAACCAAAAGAACCAACCGACAGGGAAGAGCTAACTGAAGGGAGCTGGTGAAGATTCTCAGTCATCCAGGTCATGGTCATTCCAAAAAAAGTAAAAAACAAGGCAACTGGACTTGTTATCCGTAGTAGAAGACGTTTCGCTTCCTCTCCAGGAAGCTTTCTCAATTCAAAAAGTCTGGAATAATGTGGAGTAACCAGCTTTATACCAATGCCAAACAAAGGCCTTGTAATGGCTTAGATAACATGCAAATTCAACCGAAACAGGTCCACCCCTTAGTAATGGGCGGTCGTTAAAGTCATTAAGCCAGCAGATTGGACCGAAACTGGGCCACTCCTCTGTAACAAGGAGTCGTTAGGGTTGTTATTGGCCTGGCTTAAAGGAACAATGTTTTGATCACCCGAATGAGGGTGAGAGTTAAAGGTATACTATGCAACCGGGGTTGATTTTCCAGCGAGGCTCCCGCCAGAGGGTGAAAGTAAAAGTGCACTGTCGTAAAGATGCTCAGCTGTTCTGGTTTCTCCGTCAAGCCAGGCGCGGTTGTTTTGAGCTTAGCAGACAGGCGAACGCAACGAATCACCATCCTGCTGTTCAAACAGAGCTACGAGGGAGCGCCCTCCCCTCCTCTCCATCCCCGCCAGTGGAGTGAGGGGAGCGGGCATCCCCGAAGCGACCTCCGCTGGGCCCGGACGTCGGCTCGCGGGGGGGTTGGGGAGGGCGAGGGTCCCGGTCCGCGCGACGCGCTGGCCGTCTGTTTCCGTATGCCGCGCGGCCGCCGGGGTGTCTCGTCTTTCCTATCTCCCCTCCGTTCCCCCCGACGCCCGGTGCCTCCCGAGCCGCGTCCGAGCGTCGCGCGGTACAGTTTGAGAACACAGATCAGCACACAGATGAGCGGTGAACTTTTAAACCCCGCGGTTCTGTCGCACAGTTTGAAAACACAGATCAGCACACAGATGAGCGGTGAACTTTTAAACCCCGCGGTTCCGTCGCACAGTTTGAAAACACAGATCAGCACACAGATGAGCGGTGAACTTTTAAACCCTGCGGTTCCGTCGCACAGTTTGAAATGTATATAAGTACCACGACTGAAAAACTTGTACAGTGTATGCCCGGCTTTAACACAGTGAAAGTATGAACATGCACAGAGAGAGAGAGAGAGAGTAACCATTCCAATGTTACTTACAATCGCATCAGCAGAAACGCGAGGTCCGCGTCAGCCTTGCAGCCTTCTTTCTCTTTTAGCTCTCGCCATTCGGAAAAAGCTTTCCCGATGTTCACCCGTGTACGACTCTTCTCTCTTTCCAGAGCCCTTTTCCTCTTTCTTGTCTGCTCCGACATGGGCTTTCGCTGTTTTATCATTGGTTCCGCCATGATAACTGCACAGATATCGCCACTGCGCTAGCACCGAGCATGCGTTTCACTGGGGGCGTGTAGCAGTTCTCGCCGTAAAGCAAGACCGACTCTCGCGATCTTGCACGAGATTCTGAGCCTGTGGGCGCGGGCCGAGGGCTCCTGCAATTGCAAGTGCGGTATTTCCCCCACAGACCACCAGGGCGGCCAAGAAAACCTTTGTTCAACCTGAAATGACTCATTTAATCATCCAAAACGGTATGGAACACATTAATTAACTGAAAAATGTTGCATAGTGTGCCTTTAAGATGAAGATTGGCCAGAATTAATCCTATTGCTGTATTGTAAGTTTTTGAGAGTTGGAACCTAAGGCCCCCTCCTCTGTTTAAGCCGGGCTGCCACGTTGGCGACCCCGACGTGGCAGCGCTAGATGCGGGCGTCACGGTGGGCAACCCCGACGAGGCAGAACTAGATCCGGGCGTTGTGAAAGGCAACCCCGATGAAACCGCAGAGTCTGGTGTGGCCAGCGGTGCAAGAGGACCCTGGAAGACACGGGGCTACTGACTAAGGGCGGCGCCAGGCCACAGGACACAGGTGGCACAGGGCTACAGGCTTCAGGAAGCCACAGGACTACAGGCTACACAGGCCACAGGACTACAGGCTGCAGAGGCCACAGGACTACAGGCTGCAGAGGCCACAGGACTACAGGCTACAGAGGCCACAGGACTACAAGCTACAGAGGCCACAGGACTACAGGCTACAGAGGCCACAGGACTACAGGCTTCAGGAGGCCCCGGGCTACAGGCTTCAAGAGGCCCCGGGCTACAGGCTTCAGGAGGCCCCGGACTACAGGCTACAGAGGCCACAGGACTACAGCCTACAGAGGCCACAGCACTACAGGCTACAGAGGCCACAGGGCTACAGGCTTCAAGAGGCCACAGGGCTACAGGCTTCAAGAGGCCACAGGGCTACAGGCTTCAAGAGGCCCCGGGCTACAGGCTTCAAGAGGCCCCGGGCTACAGGCTTCAAGAGGCATCTGGCTACAGGCTTCAGGAAACACCTGGCTACAGGCTTCAGGAAACACCTGGCTACAGGCTTCAGGAAAATCTTAGCTAAAGGCTTCAAGAAAATCTTAGCTACAGGCTTCAGGAAACACATGACTATAAGCTTCAGGAAACACATGGCTACAGGCTTCAGGAAACACCTGGCTACAGGTTTCAGGAGGTGCCAGGCTACAGGTTTCAGGAGGTGCCAGGCTACAGGTTTCAGGAGACCGCGGACCCTCCTGGGTCCCTGCGTCACAGACAGGCGGTGGGCCCTCCTGGGTCACCGCGTCGCAGGTAGGCGGCGGGCCCTCCTGGGTCCCCGCGTCGGACGCCGAAATGGCGTGCTCTGCGCCCGCGCCGGACGGCGGAATGGCATGCTCTGCGCCCGCGCCGGACGGCGGAATGGCGTCGACCAGATGCTCGGCAGCAGGCTCCTCTGAGGCAGCCAGCGAAGCAGGACCAGGGCTTTCTGTGGCCGTCTGGGCAACAACTAAGTCTTTGGCTGCGGGCTGAGCAGGTGCAGAGTCTTTGGCTGCAGGCTGAGCAGGTGCAGAGTCTTTGGCTGCAGGCTGAGCAGGTGCAGAGTCTTTGGCTGCAGGCTGAGCAGGTGCAGAGTCTTTGGCTGCAGGCTGAGCAGGTGCAGAGTCTTTGGCTGCGGGCTGAGCAGGTGCAGAGTCTTTGGCTGCGGGCTGAGCAGGTGCAGAGTCTTTGGCTGCGGGCTGAGCAGGTGCAGAGTCTTTGGCTGCGAGCTGAGCAGGTGCAGAGTCTTTGGCTGCGGGCTGAGCAGGTGCAGAGTCTTTGGCTGCGGGCTGAGCAGGTGCAGAGTCTTTGACTGCGAGCTGAGCAGGTGCAGAGTCTTTGGTTGAAGCCAGCAACGGAGAAGCAGGTTCCTTGGCATCGGATGCATAGGTGGGTTGATTTGGGAGTAGGTCATCTCTGTCCCCATAAAAGAAGTCCCATAGCTGGGTCTCAAGGATCCGGGGCGCTCTGGCCAGATTCTCTCGAGCAGCAACAGTGGCCACACCCGACCGACTCACCAGGGAGAAAGAGGTGACGTCGGAACCCAGTCGGTGCAGTCGCATCGGCAACGTCAGGCTGAGCCTCAGGGAGCGCTGTGGTAGAGATCCTGTGCCGGCGAGCCCTGCGTCTACGCCGGGAGGAGCTTGGTACCGAGGGGCTGGCTGCTGCTGCTGACGAGACAACGGAGGATCCAGTGGGCTCAGCATCAGCAGAAGCAGCAGCAACAGGTTCAACAGCAGCAGCAGCAGGATCGGAAGGTGCAGCAGGGACAGTGGAGGTGGAAACGGCATAATTGGAGGGAGCAGCAGCGGTGTCAACGAGAGGAGCTGAGACTGGATCTGCGGCCGGGACTATGGTGGGCTCAGCAGCAACAACGGCAGGATCAGCAGGTGACGTGGAGGAGGCATCAGTGCTGGGAGCAGCAGCCGAGGTGGACAGGCTGGCGGGCGGAGGTCTGGGTGGAAGCGACCTGCCGTAGAGCCGGGCAAATGCAGCCTTCTCGCTCCATTCAAACTCCTCCATCAGCCCCGTTGCTTTGAAGACAGGGAGGAGCGCCGCCTTGCCCTTCAGCAGGTTGCGAATCTGAACCAACGCGTCCACCTGCCTCCAAGGTGGACTGAGTGTGGCAACCTTAGCCAAAAGTTCCCGGAGTTGCTCTATCAGATGCTCCGTGTTTCTCTGTAGAACCCGCTCCGCTGTGCCAGCTCCTGCACAGAAGCTCTGTGTGGGTGTCGGGTTCTTGTGGTCGGTTCGTTCTGTCATGATTTATATGACAACCACACAACCACACAAGCAGAGCTTAGTTTTAGAGAGTTTATTGAAGGTGGTGGATAGTGGAGGATGGATAAACCAACAGTCAGTACCAGGCTGGAGTAGGAGTGAGAGCAGAACCAGAACCACAGCAGGCGGGTGGAGATGAAGGGAACTCGGGCTGGTAATGAAAAGGTAACGCGAGAAGTCATGTTAGGATATCAACGAGGTCAAGTGGAACGAACTGTTTATCCCAGGACTGTCTGCCACACTTGGATAACACCGGACAATGAGGAAAGGACTCATCTGTCTGATGGCGTCCCGGAGTTGACACCGTTTATCTACTGATGACGCAGTTTGGATATGTACGGCCTTTTATGGGTGTGTACCTAAACTCCTTTATAATGTATGTGTGATGAGCAATCGGGGCTGCCTGCCGATCAGGAGCCCATCAGCGCTGGTGTGACTGTAACTGTTTGTCTTTATGTAGATAAAATATAACTAAAAGTATACTTGTCTGTTCTACTCTCTCTGTCTCTCTCCGAGGTCAGTCGTGTCTTTTCTCTCTCTGCAGCTTTTACCCCCCCCTATCCTGCTTTGCTTTGCTATGTCTTGTCTTTCTGAGCACTTTCTTCATATCAACCGAACTCTGAAAAACATGGATCTGGTAAGCTGGTCTCTCAATACTATTGATACATTTTTTTCGACGGGTAGGCAACGAAAGGGGGACCCGTCCGGTCCTGAGTTGACTTATTTTGTGAGATACACCCTAAATTCCTGGAGGAAAACGGTGTGTCTTTCGACCTTGTCATTCCTGGATGTTTGAAATTTTCACATTGGATTAAGGATACTGGGATCTCTACTTATTGGTTTTTGTGGTCTTTTGAAGTATCGGCAAATACAGCGGATGTCGGAGCCATTTGGCCTTGATCAGGCTGCCGGCTGCATGACGCGCTCACTCTGGCTGTGAACGGACAAACCTGGCAGGTGAATGGAGCGAAGCCGGAAAGCTGCCTGTGTTGGAACACAGACTGACTTTGGTGGTTGAACTCAAAGGGGAGATGGGATAAAATCTGGGAGTGAAGCGTGAAAAAGCCCAATAATTTGGAAAATTGGATTTATGTGGAGCCAGCAAAAGACTTAAAAGCTGACAGGAAAGGCAGTGCAGCTTGTCTCATAACAAATAACATATTTGGATTCCCTCCCTATCTACTCCTGGATTGTTATGGCGGAGTGCTCAGAAAAGCCCCCCCGGCTACCCCCCTCCCCCGCTGACACCTGAGGATGCTTCTCTGAACTGTGGGCCGGCTGATAACGTCAAGGACAAATGGCCTCTGGAGAGTGTTCACGGAGAAAAACTCTTTCGCCCATACACACACGCATAACTGATGCTCATAAAACTGATGAATCTTATGTACACGCGACAGGTCTCAAATGTTTACCTTCTGCATACATGTTGTCTTGTGTTTATTTGTGCTTTTCGTGCTACAAGGGTGTTTTTGTGTCGGTTGTTTGTCTCTTTATAGGTGAGAGCATAAATAGGCAAACATCTGTCTCTTTTTTTCTCCCCCCCCCCTCATGTTGTTGCTCTTCCTTCGAGAGTTCCAAGGCAGCGCCTGTAAACTCCGTTTAGACGGGGTCCGGGCAGTTTGGAGGAATGTGGCCTTGACGGCTGCGCTTTTTAGCAGCGGCTGGCTGGCTGAGTTCCTTGGCAACGCAAGGCCTCAGTCAATCGTTCCCCCCAAAATGTTTGTTTGTTAAGTGTATGTGATGGACGGTTGTACTGGAACTGACTTTTCGATTGCAATGCAAATTGTAATTGACAAATAAAATTTGATTGATTGATTGATTGATTGATTGATTGATTGATTGATTGATTGATTGATTGATTGATTGATTATGCATCCGACATTCAAGGTAATAAGTAAGTGGGGGTCGCCTGACTGGGTAAAAAGAGCTGGGTCCACCGAGGGTGTTTCACCGTAGACGGAGCACGGTGAAAACAATAACAAAATGGTGTTTCCGCCCTGACCCAAAAGGCGGCGTACCATCTTCCGTTTTCCGGCCAGGACGTCATTCCAGAGGAAAAACACACAAAAAGGTAAGGAGATTCCATTTATCTCCCAGTGTCTTTTTCTTCCTGGAAGGGCCGACTTTTTGTACTCCTAAAGGCAGAGAAAAGTTTGAGGATAATTGTTTGCAAACGTGTCAAGAAGAATTTTGGGATTTGCGTGCGGTCACAGCGGTGAAAGTCCGGGAGACCCTGGCCAGGTCTCTGAAAATACTGTGAACCTTGAGAATGTGGGTTTAGAAGGTTCCCTTGTTAGGCACAGAGGAAAATATGTGTTCCTCTGTGTTTAGCATAAAAAGCTGCCATTCTGACAGGCACGCCATTACGCGTGGCTTATAAAACATTGTGTAGCCTAGAAATGCGGGTTTAGCCCTGTAAAACCCAAATATAGAAAAACACTAAAAAAAAATTTTTAAAGCCCATTATTTTCCGCGAGGACGAACATAAAATTCTTCGTTTTCACGGAAATATAAAAGCTGCCTTTTCGAAAAATGAGCGCGTACAGACGAATAAAGAAAGTAAGGCCAGTGAGTTCAAGAAATCTTTTTATAAGAAACCGTGAGCCTGTTGTAGAAACAGGAATGCCGGAATAAACCCGTGAGCTGGTCGCACACACAACCAGCAAGACCGGAGAAAGAGTAAAGATAAACAGAGACGTCTCGCAGAAAACTACGCGCAAGCTGTCTGTCTGATATTGTTGTCTTTGTCATGTCTTGTACAACATATTGTGTCTGTTGAGATGAGATCATTGAGTCAGAGTGAGTGGGGAAAAGACTGCTTGGATCCGCGGATATTGAGTGTGTGTGTGTGCGCAAATGGGTCTTTGTGTGTAAGTGAGGTTACAGATCGATGTATTTGTGTTTTGTTTTTTCTTGGCGCAGGGGGGTGTTCAAAAAGCAATCAGTTGGTCGGGGCAGTTGGATTAAAAAGCGAAAATTTAATAAAACTAATAAAAAGGAAACGGAAACGGAACTAAAAGGGCGTTACACCGGGGAAGCGTTGACGTGGGGACCGACTAGGACTTCCGTTGTGGATAAAATTGTTCGTAACTACTAAATGCTACGTATAACTTTCAAAAATGGGTAAGCGTCCAGGTGTCTGCGAGACATTCGGGGGTCGTAGCCAGCGCACGCTCTCCCCTTTTTAAACTAAGCGGGAACTTAACACGTTGAAAATACATCTTTCGGCATTGCCATAGACGGTTAAAAACTATGAAAAACATAGAACTATTTAAGATAGTGAAAAAAAGCTTGGCCTAGCCCAAGCACAGGTAAAAACGGTTGGTGCTGGTGAGTTTGCTCGGGAAAAATGCCAAAAAGAGGAAATCAAAATAGCAGGCTTGATAAAACTAACCGAACTTTATTTCAGCATATGCTTCTCAGGCCTCGACAAACAACAACAAGAGAGCGAAAGTCTGCAGGGGGTAAGTGAATCATCTTCTTTCAAACAAGAAGGTAAGTACACAACTCCTCCAGTTATTACGGACAGGTCTGCATCTGGTGCAGCCGCTGTTATGCAACACGATCTGTGTGGTGATACTAGAGAACTGTTATCCAAGGCCAGGAGTGTGGTGACTTCATCAGACCCTTCGGTGGAGATGCCAGGTATGGAGTTATGTGCTGGGACACATGGCACACCGTGGAAGCTAAGGTCATCCCGCCTCCGGCGTCGGCCCAGCTGGCAGAAATAATCGCTGTGATCCGCGCTTGCGAACTGCATGAAGGTAAAAAATTAAACATCTACACTGATTTGGCCTACGCAGTTAGAACAGTCCATGTCGACCTAAAACACTGGTTAAGAACGGATTTTTTAACCACAGCCGGAAAACCTGTAAAACACAATCACATGCTGCGCTTGAAAGAAGCCTTGACAAAACCTGAATGCGTGGCGGTCATTAAATGCGCGGGTCATCAATCTGGGGCCTCGGAAATAGTGATGGGGAACAACGCTGCTGATTCGGCCGCAAAAACAGTGGCTGATTATAAGAGAACTGTAAAGGCAACAGCACAGATGGTTCAGTCCCCCGTTGTTGCACGGGACATGGGGCTGGTGGAGGTCATTGACATGCAAAAAGCTGCAGCACCTCAGGAAAAGCAGGCATGGGTTGAAAAAGGGGCAAAACAGGACGAACAGACGGGTGTGTGGAGGTCACATAATGGGAGACTTGTGGCCTCCTCTGCACTTCTGTTGCTTCTTTGTGAAGAAGCACACCACAGGGGCCACCAGTCCAGTGAAAAACTGCTAAGGCCAATTAGCCAAAAGTGGTGGCACCCTTTCCTCAAGGATGTTTGTAAATATTTTGTAAATACTTGCTCCATTTGCTGCCATTACAACCCAAAGCGAACATTGAGAGTTGGAATGGGAGCATTTCCTGTTCCCAGCAAACCTTGGCAGGAGGTTGTTATTGATTTTGTGGACATGGGAAAAGACAAAAGGGTGAAAGGATGTAGATATTTGCTTGTTTGTGTTGATACCTTCACCAGGTGGGTTGAAGCCACGCCCACCAAAACGGAATCTACACGAGAGGTCATTAATTGGCTAATTAATGACCTGATCCCAAGTTATGGTGTTCCACTCAGCATCCGTTCAGATAACGGAACACACTTCACCTCGGACTCCCTAAAACAAGTGGAGGAGTACTTTGGGATCAAACAGAAGTTTGGCTCAGCATATCATCCGGCCTCTCAAGGACTTGTAGAGAGGACAAATCGCACAATCAAAGAGCAATTGGCTAAAGTTTGTGCTGATACTGGAATGACATGGCTGACTGCGCTGCCCTTGGTGATGTTCTCAATTAGATCATCACCCACTGATCGCATGGGGCTGTCTCCCCATGAACTTTTGACAGGAAGGACAATGCCCTGTCCTTTCACTTCCTCTCTCCAACAGGGCTGTGAACCCAGTCTAGATCTACAACAAGAGGAGCTAACGCATTATGTCCAACAATTGCAGTCTGCTGTGAAGTTTTTGTCTCACAACACACAGGAAGCCCTGACTGGAGAACCAAAGGGAGAGACTCCGGAGCAGATTGCCCCTGGGGAGTGGATATACAGAAAAGTGTTCCACAGAACTTGGAAAGACCCCAGGTGGATTGGACCCTTTAAGGTGGTGAGCTCAACCACTTACAGTTTGAAGGTTTGGCTCGACGAAGCTGAAACCAAGGTAAGCAGATCTTGGCACAAATCACACTGTAGAAAGGGCACACCTTCCACAGAGAGGAACCTCAGAGACATCAGAAAGCACCTGAGGGATATTGGAGAAAACATTGAGGAGTAAGAATGTTGCTGTGCTGCAGCAAAACATTGAGGGGAGGACGGTCCAGTTTGATTTTATTTTTCTTTGTTTCTGGTTTAATCCATGCTGAACAGATTAATTTTGATACCACAACCTCCCGCATGAATAATTCTGGACCAGTTGTGTTCAGGGCCAAGCGCGATGCGCCTGCCTGGAAAATATCGTCAGATCCCTGCATTACATATTACGGGGGCTTAGAGGTAAACTATACTCTGGGTAGCTCAGTAACTTTCCAATTCGATCTCTGTGACGTCATTGACTGTGGGGAGGACCCTGCATCCTGGAGGCGTTATGACGTTTACATGTGTCACTTCCTGTATGGCGCTCCTGTTGGGGGCACATGGTGTTCACATGGTGTGGAGTTATGTGGGCTGGAACACTGGCCCAGGGGGGGTATGTAGCGCCACAATCAGGTGACTTGAAGGAACTACAGGAGAAGAAAATTGGGCTAATGAGGGGGCAACTGACCACGACCTCCATGGGGGGGGGGGGGGGGGAGACATGGGGTTTAACCCATTGCTACTCAGTGTGACGGACCCTTTATGTGCTGCTGAACACGCGCGAATACAGGGTGAAAAGGGCCCCAGATGTAATCTGCATTCTAAAGAAACGGATCTTTCTTTACCTGCAACAAAACAAAGTGTGCAACTGCCATTGTTTCAGACTCACAGTGCTACAGGACAGGTGCATACAGTGGCTTACAGCCCCCTATCATGTGCTGACAGTGTCCAGCTGAGGAACATGCTCCCTGACCCAAGAGAAGGGGCGCACCTTTGGATCAAAGTATTCTTGAAGAGTTTGAGCGGGTATGTATTGGCTATTGGTGATGTGAGGACTGGCTTATCAGCATACCTGGAACCACATGAGGTACATGCGGTTGAAGTTTCTGCTGGAACTGACGAACTAGGAGCAGCTGCTCCTTTGGCCTCGGTGGCACGGCAACTTTGGAGCACACTGAGGACGTTTTATCCCGTAAGTACGGATTCTGGCCTTTTAAATGACACTACACGTTGTGCAGGGGAGACGGCTTCAGCATATGTGGACAGAATGTTGAAAGTATGGGAAGACCAGACGGGCTCTTGCCCGTTATCAGTCACGCTGCAGCAACTCTTTAAACAGGCAATGTTAAAGGGCCAAACCGAGGATGTTAAGGAGGACATGGACAGAATGGTTGCGAGTTATGATATGCCTTTAGATCAATGGATTGCTGCTTGGGTACAGCAGCTGGATATCAGTGAAAAGAACATGAAGCAACTTAGCAGTGATTTACAGAATTTAGAACAACTCTTAGCTGAACAGCTAAAAAAGCTGAGAGACAAACAAAGTAAAAGGAGGAAGAAGAAGAATGTTGCAAAAGCTCAGATGGTTATTGCCCCGACACCTGTGTTTGGTGCCAACCAGTTTGTGGGGCAGATGTCCCATTTCCCATTTCAGATGAATCAGAGACCTCCATGGGGACAAATTCCCAGTAGAGGGAATTTGCTCGTCCTGGAAGGATGTTGTGCTGCTGAACTGAGACATGAGGACTGAAAATGGACAACTAATTGCGGGGGCAAAGACAGAGGCATCTGATATCCTTCAATGGACCGCAACACGAAACAAAGATGAGTTGGCAGACACCCCTTCTGCATTTCACATCAGATTTTCCTGTACACAATTAAAAAACAAAACACACATTAGAAACAAACACATTGGCGGATGAGCTTAGAAGAAAACTTTCAGATTAAAAGCAATCAAGATTATTATTAAACCCCTAGGATGTTAATCGTTTTAAGTCAGAGCTGTTATTAGCGAGCGATAAGAGGGTCAAACGCATTCGGACAAGAGGTTCTGGCCTGGAAACAAAGATGGTAGAGATTTGAGGCGCTGATAAGAAGGATTTTCTTTTACTTTTTTAACAAAGTTTTTATTTAAATCATCCAAAACATATATAGATATGTTTTGGAATTTTATTAACCCCACAAGGGGTTTGAATAAGATTCAAAGAGGCGCCTTTAAGATACAATAAGCATCGCAAAACACAAGGTGCACGAGAAGAAATAGGGGACAACGCTAAAAGAAATTCATTTTGCACCAAAATGTTAATTTACCTGATGAAAGCATAGAGCAGCTTAAGAAATTATGCTAAACATAAACAGGTTTGACAACTTATGAATATTGGTGATTAAAGTAAGGAGTGGGATACATAGAGGGGCCGTTTAAACGTTAAAAGAAAGTGGATAAGAACAATGTATGCAATTCAGACGATATGGGAAAAAGTACATCAATAAGAGATAAAATAGGATCATGAAACAACTAGTGGGCGAAAAAGTTGAAGTAGGCATTACAGCAACAGTTAACAGGATAAATGATTCAATGAAAGAACGAGTGAGCAAATACATTTTTCAGTATAAGCTGAATAAACTCTGAGACCTTAAAGCTACCTGTTGAAGCGAAGGAGATATTGTGAGCACCACATTTACTGGGTATCTTAAAGTAAGCAGAGGCGCAAATAAGAACCAAATAATTAGGATGCCTGTAAAATCTGCCACTCCGGCAGACATCAATAAAGCACCACAAAGGTTAAGGATTTAAATGGATAAAACTGCAAGATTAGAATAATGCCTTATTCTACTAAATAACATGGGTAACTTAGGGATTAAAGCACCAGTGCAAATAGTTTGGAGTTGTACACAGTTGCCTAAAATGTTTGAGGAGACTGTTTGAACACAAAATAGCACAATAGTTGTCCTTTAACTAGATGTTAAAACATCCAGAAGGGAAAAAACACATAAACAGAGTTTAGCCAACTATTAACCTAGAGGTCTTTTAGACCAGGATAATCTAACGATCGTCTTATTGCGTACAAAGAGAAAAGAAATGAGGTCAGTTAAATTAGTTGGACGTTTGGTATCTAGTCAGGACAGCAGAAGCGACTCCTGGACACAAGATAATGATAAGAGTATAACAGCTTGACAATGATATCAATGCATGAAGGTTGGCTCTGAGGAACATCAGAGCTGCAATGGCACCCGACAGTGAAACTCCTGCTGTGCTACAAAACATCTTGAACAGGACTATGCATGACTGCTTTGCTTCACAGGTGATGGATTTCAACTACAAGGTTTCACGAACATGACATGGAGAGGTTGGCGTTCAGGAAACGCACCTAGAACACACTCCTGGACTCTTAACGACAGAACATTTGAAAATGGGGATTCAACAATATGCAACTTGGGGTTAAATGGGCTCGAAAGCAGGACACTTAAGAGGAGATGAACTGAAAGCCTGGGTTTACGATGAGAGACATTTCACAGACAGGGGGTGTGGGACACCCAGGAATAGCTGCTGTGGTTTGAAAATGTCAGAGATTTGTCACAGGTGGTGGAGTGTTTCGATGGCCCAGGCGCTTGGAACCAGGTTGGACCAAGGAGACGACGTCGTGTTCCCACAGGGATTACCTGTAGCCTAACACTGACTGTGAGCGGTTTTGTTTTTGGGTTGGCTGGGGTTGCCAAAAGGAGCATCGGAGATGACTTTCTCTATCCTGACCAGGTTCACACTTAAAACACAAAGAACAGAATTATAGAGGCCTAAACAAATACGGACACAGAGACGTGTTCAAACAAAGAATTCCTATAATCCACAGATTAAAATGCTAATAAGTGATAATAAGGCTAAACAAAGAATTAGAAGAAGGGCAAAACTTAATGCTGATCATTTACCAACGGGTGGCCAATATTTAAGAGGGTTTAAAGGAACTGCACAGTTCCTTCAATAATCACAACAGACAGTGATTGATGAAACAAAAAGGCAAATTCTAGAATGGAAATTTTTAATCTGCTGGGACAAGACACGGTGCAAACTTAAAATAAGGATTTATAGATCACTGGGTGATATAAGTTAACAAAACACAGATCCTAACCTTGGAAAAACTGTAGAAGACACAACAGTAGTAATAATGGATAAATGACAATGAAAGAAAATCACTTGGAGTAAGGTCTGCTTAAAGTTTTTCAAGGGTAAACTAAACACATGAGAACCGAGAACAAGATACTTGTTAAAGGGTTGATTTACTTTGGGTTAAAATTATGCTTGGGTGTATTATCAATAAAACTAATGTTAGATGACTGAAACAGGTTTAAAGTCTGATAAAAAAAAATCTATCTAGAGCAGTTAAATGTTCAGGGGGAGATGTTAAAAGAAAAACAATGAGTTACTGCTCACAGCATACTACAGTTTAAAGGTTTGTTTCAAACAAAATTCAAACAGGGGGACATAAAATACAACCAGGGTTGCTTACAAAAGCTATCTGTTAAAACAAGCAGAAATGATTAAAAAAAAAAAAAAGAACATAATGGGGTTAGAATTGCTCTTCGCTTTGGGTGGAGAGCACATTGAACTAGAAGTCTTTTGGTTTGATGCACGTCAAGATGAAACTTATTCACAGAACTACTTCCTGTCTCCGCCCTGGGCTACACCCACTTCCTGAATGGCAGCCAATTACGACTTTGTGTGCGCTAGGGGCATGCACAGACTTCCTTTTTCTCAGCTGAGCTTTTCAAAATAAGACAAGTACATAAGGCTGCTTCTGATTAATACAGTGGTGTCAAACTCATTTTGGTTTAGGGGCCGCATACAGCTTAATCTGATCTCAAGAGGGCCACACGAGTAAACTTATTGCAAGATTAAATAGAAGTAATAAAAGTGGACTTGTTGTTTTTTTATATTAAATGAATTTCACTTTTACACAATATATTATGAATAACCTCAGCGTTTTTAAGAAAAGTGTGTGCAATTTTAACAATACTATTACTGTTAAACATTTACTTAAGTGCATTATGCATAAGAACTGATCACAGTGATTGTACAATGTTGAAAAACATTTATTCACATTTTTTGGAACTTAAAAACACTGTCCTGCATGACAAAATACATCAAACAGATAAAAATGAAGAAATGATTTAAAATTGTCCACATCTGAAGCTCAGTGCTACCATCTGCTGATTAAAGCACAGCGCCCCTCGTGGACAATATAGGAACTGCAGATTTTCAATTAAACGAAGTACATGTTTTTTTCAATAATTGTTTTATCATTCTCTTCCTTTTATCTCCTCTTTCTTTCACCTTTTCTTTTTTTTCTTCTTGTTCTTCCTTTCATCTCCTACTTTCCCATTGTAGTGTCCATATCATTTGAGATATTCCCCGCATGAATCATAATAAAACTATTCACATTCATAAATCAAGCGGAGCACTATGGCAAAAGCAGTACTGCTCCACTGGTGAAAGTCAAATCTGATGAGCTCTTTTTGGCATTCAGACAACAATTCTTATTGCCACATTGCCAGACAGGACACTGGAAAAAAAAAAAAAAAAAAAAAAATTTTTTTTTTTTTTTTTTTGAATAATGATGATGCATTTAGCCACCGGGCCGGACTAAATTGTTCGCCGGGCCGGATCCGGCCCGGGGGGGCGTATGTTTGACACCCCTGGATTAATATCACAACATTATTCTGCAAATATACATAGTGAAGCTTTCTTTTACAAACTTAAGGGTTTTTCTGTTGGGCTTTTTAGAAAAATGTGAAGTATTGTAGAGCTGGTTCAGCAAGAAGTTTCTGAAAGGTTTTAATACAATTCCTTGTGTGCTAGATAAGTTGAGATGAACCTTGACACAGTAGCCATGACATATATGATGACAAATTTCTGTTGCAGAGATTTTTCAACTGTTGGACACTGTAAGGTGAGACACACATGGGAACATTTTGTTAAAGAATCATAGAGGAGTGCTGCTGCAGATAAAGTTGAACTTTCAGATTTTTCCGTTAATATAAGAGTAATGCAAGATCTAATGATTACAGTAAAGGAGGTTAAGATAAGAGCACAATAATTGGGAACGGAAATATCTGGATGTGAAAGTGTTTGAAGAAGGTAAATGACAGAAGGATTGGGAGTCCTGATAAGAACACTAATTACACCTTGTTTAATTAATAGAGGATAATTTCTGTTGCAGAGATTTTTCAACTGTTGGACACTGTAAGGTGAGACACACATGGGAACATTTTGTTAAAGAATCATAGAGGAGTGCTGCTGCAGATAAAGTTGAACTTTCAGATTTTTCCGTTAATATAAGAGTAATGCAAGATCTAATGATTACAGTAAAGGAGGTTAAGATAAGAGCACAATAATTGGGAACGGAAATATCTGGATGTGAAAGTGTTTGAAGAAGGTAAATGACAGAAGGATTGGGAGTCCTGATAAGAACACTAATTACACCTTGTTTCTGTTCTTCAACAGTAAACAAGGCCTGGTGTCTGCCAACCATCTTCACAGAGCATTTTACTGGGGATGAAATGCTTATTGCCTGGAAAAGGACAGGACACTCAATACCATCCAACTAAATCGTTTTTGTCCATGCTGAAGAACAAGAAAAGGACTTAAGAAGTTTGGGAGGAACATGCCAAGAGAACTGTGATTTTTTTATTTTCTCTCTCTCTCTCTTTTTCTTTTTGAAACGAAGGAGCAGTGGCCTGAGAACTCTGAGCTGACCACTTATGCACAAATAGATTCATGCCTGCCACGTGCTCGGACTGGCCTGACGTTTTTACTTGCGTTATTGACGTATAGACTCTTTTTATATCACAAAACAGATTTTTTTCTCTTTTCCACTGACTTCCATGTTTGATTTTCTGTGTTATGATGTTTATACGGTGATGTTGCATTATGTTGATCACTATGGTTTTATGATTAAGAATGGAAACTCTCTGTTACAGACACACACGCACCTGGACCTACAGTTCTTGCAATCTTTTTGCTTTGTTATATAGAGAACCAGGATCTGATGGCTATCACAGATCCATAAATTACTCTGTAAGGCTAATTTCTAGATTCAATACAGGGTGTCTTCTCACTCAGATTGGGCCAGAGTGGGAGTGCCCTAGACTGGGCTCCATCAGTTTTTTGCCATTTCTTAGAGATGTTTTTTTCTGCTGAAGACTCAGCCTGCCCTGTGATGCCCCCTATTGGTACTCTTGGATTTGTAAGGTTTGAAAGTGATGGATGTTTGTCCATTGGAGTGGAGAGTGGGGGACCAAGTAGGAGGTTTCTTGGGGTGGAGGTAGAGTAGACGAATTTGACCTTGGTTAATGAACAGTCTTAGCTTACTTAGTCTAAAGTAAACTTAAAATAATGTGCGCATAGGAACCTAAAACAGGCCTAGCTCAAATAGTTGAACCCTAAATTGTAGATAAAATGCTGGGACTGTGGTCTTGACTAAAAAATGCTGAATTATGAAGTATTCATGCTGATGTTTCATTGAAGTTTGTCCGGCCCGTTTCTTGGAACTGTTTTCGTTGTGATGTGCCTTTGGGGCACACCAACAGGGGGGGCTAACGGACAACTGGACTGTTTTTACAAAATGCCTTTCGGGCACACCAGCAGAGATTGTGTAACCCCAGAGACTGAGCCGCACTATCGACTGCCATGGAGATCACGGATGGATGGACTCTGGAAGCCGGAAGCTGACGTGCTTGGATTGCTTGGACTGGACGGAATGACCGACTGTTCTGGAAGAGGGACAGCCTGAGAGCTGTTGTTCTACTGTTTGATCATCTTTGGTGATGTGCCATTAAGACACATCATCAGGGGGTCTATTAGGATATCAACGAGGTCAAGTGGAACGAACTGTTTATCCCAGGACTGTCTGCCACACTTGGATAACACCAGACAACGAGGAAAGGACTCATCTGTCTGATAGCGTCCCGGAGTTGACACCGTTTATCTACTGATGACGCAGTTTGGATATGTACGGCCTTTTATGGGTGTTAACCTAAACTCCTTTATAATGTATGTGTGATGAGCAATCGGGGCTGCCTGCCGATCAGGAGCCCATCAGCGCTGGTGTGACTGTAACTGTTTCTCTGTCTTTACGTAGATAAAATATAACTAAAAGTATACTTGTCTGTTTTATGCATCCGACATTCAAGGTAATAAGTAAGTGGGGGTCGCCTGACTGGGTAAAACGAGCTGGGTCCACCGAGGGTGTTTCACCGTAGACGGAGCACGGTGAAAACAATAACAGTCATGAACAGAAGTTAACAGAACCAACAGACAGGGAAGAGCTAACTGAAGGGACCTTAAATAAGGAGGATAACAGGTGTGAGTTCTGGCTTGATTATATGGGAGTTAGGGTCAGGTTGACCTTTTTCCTGTTTTTCGTCGATGGTATTAAAAGGAAGCATCTGGAGTCGGTTTATACTAGGACTGTTCCAAGATATGTCAAAGAGTGGAATTAATCGCTCTGTTTTTGTACTTTTGTGATAAACACTTCCCAGAACTTTCGTCCAGTTGCCAACTGGACGTCATTAGCTTGTAACACACACACACCAATGGAGACACACAGACTCTTGTGTTTAACGCACACACATTTGTAGGCTTTAAAAAGACAAGTTCTGTATCTGCATTTTTTAGAACTCACGCTTCTCACCCGTGCGTACGTGAGATGATGTAATGGAAATAAAAGTGAGTTCTCGTTGTTAAGACAAAAGGAACGCCACTTTTCTCTGAGTCTTTCTTTCTTTTTAAAAGGTTAATAGTTAAGTAATTCTCCCACAAAATTGGTGAACCCCGACGCGATAGGAAAAAGGGAGTTTTGCCTTCCCGGACAGACGGCTTGGGTTTCCCCCGCTCGGAACTGGCCCTTCCGCGCTGGGGTGGAAGAGAGAGGACGGAGGTGAGTGTAAATACATTTTTATACTGGTCTCTGCCTTCTGCTCTCACTGAGTGGTCGTTCCTTTGGCTTGACATCTATTTGGTATTTTTTCTACGTAGAAAAATAGTTGTCTTAAACATCAAAAGATTTGGAATGATATGGGCTTCCTCCACAATTGGGCACACACGACAACTTAAAGAAGTGATTGGTTACTCCCAGCCGCTTTTATCGGATGTCCCGTCAAATATGACGTTAGAAGCGACGGCGTATAAGAAATGAATCGGACCAGTACGGGTCTTTGCTGAAGTTTTTCTAATATACATAACTTTTTAGAATCAAAGAGATCATTTGTGAGAGAATTGATCTTATAAATGTTCGGTTGGTCGGAGTCTTTAGGGCGTGGCCCTGTTAATGTAAGCGCTTGAAGAAGAATAAGGCAGTTCTCGGATCATTCCATGCGTGGAACTCCGATGAAAATGTGGCCTTAACAGAGTTGACTGCAGTCTGTTTTTGGTTGAGTACTCCAGGTTTAGGCAAACGAGGTAAAAGCCTCCTATCAAATTTGAAGCAAAGAGGCCTTGCTGGTGCACGTGAAGTATAAATGTTTATTTTTAACTTTTTTTTTGCTCTGGGTCCCATAAAAAACCTGATTTAAATTCTCTGTGCGCACAGTTAAAATCCAGGAACATTGAACATTTGGACCATTAAGAAAACAAACAATAAGTTTCCCGGGAGAGTGAGAGTGAAAGGAAAACGTGAGAATGTGGGAATGATGAGAAGTTATGAGTAAGAATGACTGATTGTGTTGTTGTGTGTCAGACGTCTATGTGTGATTATAAAAGATGAGAGCTCTATTGTCTGACTAAAATGTATGAAAGTGGATGGTGGCTTTGCTTTGTTTTTTTTCTTTAATTCAAAGTTCCATTGATAAGGTAAACAGTGCTTGGAAACTTCTATTTTTCTTTTTGTAAAATATCGTGGTGGACCAAAGTTTATACTTATCTAAGCTGCTGTGTGGGTGCAGATACTTAAACTTTGTACTTTGTGCTTGAAAGTTGGATAATTGTGCAAGATTGACAATTGGCAATAAGATCTGCAAACTTCTTTGATTTTTCCTTTTTGCCTGTCAGTAGAGAGAGGAAAACAGCAGGCTGAGTTATATTTAGCCCTCAGTGACCAGTGACCAGTGCCAAATTCCTCAGCCCCCACCGAAGGAAAATCTTACACACAAAGGAGGGAGCACACACACTGTGTTTCACACACAGCTCAGCAGGCAGAGCAGGAAACACACATACAGTTCTACGCAGGCAAGGAGAACCGCAGGCAAGGAGAACCGCACACACACAGCTGTCCCGAGCCAAGAAGCCCCCACCTCCCGCTCCTCAGACAGCTGTACTAGTTTTTCTTAACTTGGCCTAACGAAACTAATACAGAATAAAATGGCAAACATTCCAATTGTTGTCATAGGATTAAAGAACCCCGAAATTGCGTCAAAAATTCAAAAGATTTCAAAGAAATGGAGCAAACGGACGGAACGTTTAACTTCCCCGTGGCCAGAACAGGGCAGCTTTGATACAGCTCTTTGTGAGCAAATGGAGGTCAGAGTTCTAGATTACAAAGCGAACAGCAATACTAAAAAAAGAAAGGAGAAACGTGACCTCGAGCTGAAGATTTTAAACCTTTTTAAAACAGAAGGAGAGGCTTATAGACGCGCTTTAAAGCAAAAATATATGGAAATGAAACAGCAATCTGTAAATGATAAGGCAGAAAAAAACTGCTGGAATTTATCCAACACTTTCCGGGACCGTCAACATACAGGGAGACTTCCAGTACAAGAACAAAGATTCTCTGATTTTAGATGAGATGAGAGAAGGAGATAAAACTGGAGAGGAGTCTACATCACATAAAGAGATTATGACTAAAGCCTCACACATCAATGTTACAGACGCAGGAGGGTCACCTCACCAAAAAGATCCCGGCCTAGCAAACATGTATTCATCTGTGCATAAGTCAGGATCTCCAGCTGTTTCAGTTGCAAACCATCAGAGTAATGAGGGCCCAATAAACTCAGATTCCCCTGTATATGCAGACAATTTAGCACCGATGCATTGCAGTACCTCGAGAAAACAGATAATACCTGACGACAGGAGGTCGTTGACCTTGAAACCGATGGGTGGGATAGACTGTTATGCTGACTATGCTGGAAATAAAAAGAGTGATTTTTTGGGTAAACCTAGATCACGAAGGGATAGATTTGCAGAGAGAAATTAGTCGCACCGTCATAGAAGAGTTGGAGCACGAAATTGAGGAAGAAGCAATGAGACTAAATATTGTGCCAGGAAATCCCAACGAGCCTTTAGCGGAAAGTCCACTTATAGCAGAGGCAGTAAAAGACCCTGGAGTAGGAGCAAAAGTCACTACTAGAAGGAGAAGTGATTTTAATTTCAGATACAATCCAAACATACATGCACCGGAGAAATGCACAGATCATAAACAATTACCAATATTAGTAAAAGGGAATGTCGCGAACTACTTACCTTGGGCCAGTCAAGATCTTGTCGGAGTGGTCGCAAAATTGCCAGACATTAACGAGGGTGCCAGTAAGTGGATAAAGGTGTTTGAAGAGTTAAATGTGGGGAAAATGTTGGCTATTGGGGATCTAAAGGCTGTCCTTGCACAGTGCATGGGAACACATAACATGGAAAACGTCTTGAAGGAACGTTTTGCGTGGATGCTCCAACAGAGAGCAGATGGAATCGGATTCAATTTATTTCGCACAGCAATATGGGAAGTACTGCGAAAGGAATTTCCAACGAAAATTGATCCGAAAGCCTTAAAAGCGAATCCCATTGATGCCACAGAAAACCCAGCAACTTACATCGCAAATGAGATGAAAAGATGGAAGCAAGAAACGGAGGAGGAAATTGATAAGAGCCCTGTGTTGACAACTCTGTTCCGGAACTCCATCGTTGAAGCAATGCCGGCTTCAGTGAGAAGCAGGTTAGAAGACGTGGTGGCTCTGACATCAATGCCCCATAGAGAGTTCCGTGACCATGTGATACATGCAGTTGAGAAACACAGAAGAGAGGAGATGAAGATTGCAGAACAAGATAAAAACGTTCAGAGAAAATTGGCACAAATGCAGCTTGGAGAAATGACAGGAAAAAACAAAGCCAAGACTCAAGCCATAATGATTAATACGACTGAACATGTGGCACCACCACCACAAGGATTTTCAGAACCTGTACCTGATGTGGCAAATCAGGCACAAAGGAGTTTTCCAGCTCCCCAACCAACCCAGCTGCAACAACCGGTGGTGAATGTCTATCCTCAGGCATTTAACTCACAGCCATACGGACTTCGCGGACGACAACAAAGAGGTCCCGCCTGGACTAACAGAGGCAGGCCTGGCGCACCTGGAATAATGGGAGCATGTTGGACATGCAATGAACTTGGACATCGTGCCGAGCATTGCCCAAGAGGCAACAGCACCAACCGAAGGCAATCGCGTGGCCGGTTCCGTCCAGGTCTGACAAGACGCCCTGTAAACCCACCAAATTTTGGTTACTAGGGGTGCCCAGAGAACCTTACAGGGGAGAACCAGTGCCCGATCGTAAGCGAGGGTGCTGAAAATGAACCAATGTTAAAAATTCTAATTGAAGGAAAAGAAACACCAATGCTGGTCGATACAGGAGCAGCTTACACGTGTGTAAGTCCAAATTATGCAAAGCACCTCCCCATGTCTAATAAATTCATTTCAACAGTAGGGTTCTCGGGAACAAAACAGCTAATACAAATGACAGCTCCTGTACGACTGGCAACTGATGAAGATGAGATAAGAATACCAATTCTTGTCTCTGACCAAACACCAATTAACCTGTTGGGAAGAGATGCATTATGCAGGATGAAATTAAAAATCTGGTGTTCTCCTCAGGGTTTGTATGTTGATAAAACAGGTTTGGATTTTCAAATGTACATGCAAACACATGAAGCTAAAGTTTATTGGCTAGGTGACATTTCAGGCCCAGTTGAAGGTGTAGTCACTAACTGGGGCTGGTACATTAAAGCTCAAATTCCAGAAGCCAGGAAACCTTTTCTAGATTACCACTGCACCATGTTCTATGACACTTCAAAGAGCATGGAGTTTGAAGAGAAATGGGACAGTTCTACAAAAAACAGAACTGTTAATCTTGAAACAGAATGCATTGTTATTGGTAACCAAGGTGCAGCTTTAAATGTGAAACAAAATGATTTCATTTCAGAGTGGTACAATGTTCCAGAATCAGTACCACACATTACATTGTTTGTAAATAAAGGATTTCATGCAAAAGATCTGGGACCAATGATGAAACTTGCAACTGAAACAACATGGGAAGACACAGACAACTCATTAATTTCACAATCATGTGATGGAACAATGATCAAGATCTTATGTGAAACAACAATGACAGCAAAACCACAAGTTGTGACAGTGCCAGTTGATCTTAAAGATCAGTCTAAAGAAAATGGTTCCTCTGAAGATCAACCAGCAATGCAGGACATGCTAAAAAATGTCTCAGAGCACTTATGGTCTAAACATGACACAGATGTGGGCTTAGTAAAATCTGCAGAGCCGGTGTCAGTTCAAATAAAACCAAATGCACAGTTTCCTTTTCGCCAGCAATACCCATTGAAACCAGAAGCAGAACAAGGCATCCAGAAAACCATTGATGGATTGATGCAAGCAGGTGTGCTGGTGGAAGTAGAAAGTCAATGCAACACTCCAATTTTTCCAGTTCTGAAAGCAGACAAAAACAAATACCGTCTTGTTCATGACTTAAGAGAAATAAACAAGATAATAGTAGATGCTGAATCGGACGTGCCAAATCCAAACACTCTCTTAAATTCAATACCAACGGGAGCTCGTTTCTTCACCGTT
This sequence comes from Fundulus diaphanus, assembly GCA_037039145.1. Taxonomy (NCBI): domain Eukaryota; kingdom Metazoa; phylum Chordata; class Actinopteri; order Cyprinodontiformes; family Fundulidae; genus Fundulus; species Fundulus diaphanus. Next base: position 1,326,928 of record CM073135.1, read on the forward strand.
ATTGATCTCTGTTCAGCGTTTTTCAGCATTCCGCTATCAGAAGAGTCACAACATTTATTCGCATTTACCTACAGAGGTAAAAAACTCAGTTATACCCGATTGCCTCAAGGGTTTAAACTCAGCCCGCACATATTTAATCAAGTGCTAAAAAATGATTTGGAAGGACTCAATTTAACTGGAACTGTGTTACAGTATGTGGACGATTTGTTAATCTGCGGAAACACACTAAATGACTGTCATCAGGACTCAATCAAAGTTCTACAAAGATTAGCAGAGGGAGGACACAAGGTCTCCAAACAAAAACTACAGTATTGTCAACCACAGGTAGATTACCTAGGAAGACAAATCTCACAAGGAACAGTTGGCATTTCACCTTCTCAACTGGAAGGTGTCAGCAAAGCTCCAAGTCCGCGGACAGTCGGCGAAATGATGACATTTTTGGGAATGACAGGATTCAATGCAGATTGGATTGAGAACTATGCGGAAAAAACAGCACCGCTTAGGGAACTCATAAAAGAGACAGGAAACCAGTCGTTGAAAGCAGTGTTAAAATGGACAACTGAAGCTAAAGTAGCCTTTGAAACACTAAAACAGGAAATGCAAATGGCACCAACTTTGGCATTGCCAGACTATGATAAAGTATTTTACCTGTATGTGTCCAACAGAAAAAACATGTACGTGTCAGCTGTACTAATGCAAGAAACCTGTGTAGGACGACGGAAGCAAGCCATTGCTTATTACAGCACTAAACTAGACAATGTGGCCCAAGGCTGGCCACCATGTTATCAAGGTCTAGCAGCAGTCTACTACGCATATGAAAAAGCATCAACCATAACAATGGGTTATCCGATAATAATACGGACCCACCACAAAATCACAGAGCTGATAAATCAAGGAAAGTTTGTGATGACTCAGGCAAGATGTTTACAGTACATGCCACTTTTAACATATCCAGACGTCACTGTGCAAAAGTGCACAACAAACAACCCTGCTGATATGGTACCTCTAGACTGTGAAGGAGAACCACACGAGTGTCTTGCAGAAACAATGAAATACACAAGGCTAAGACCCGATTTAGAGTCAACTCCGATAGTGAACGCGGAAGTCACTTACTTTGTCGACGGGTCATGTTTCAGAGATCATCTTGGAAACCATGCAGGTTACGCCGTGGTAGAACAAGTAGGTGACAATTTTGTAACAGTCAAAGCAGAAAAATGCGAGCAACCATGCTCAGCTCAAAAAGCAGAACTAAAAGCACTGACAGAGGCATGCAAACTAGCAAAAGGAAAAGTAGCAAACGTATTCACAGACTCGGCTTATGCCCATGGGGTGTGCTATCTGTTTGCTGCAGTTTGGAAACAAAGAGGTTTCAAAAGAGCAGACGGCAGTCCAGTATTACATCAAAAACAGCTAAAAGAGCTGATTGCATCGATGATGCTGCCATCAAGACTGGCAGTGATTAAATGCAACGCCCATCGTAAAGGTAATGATTTAGTCATTAAAGGGAACAACGCCGCAGATGAGGCAGCAAAACTAGCATCTAAGTGCCAGATGGCTATCTTGGCACCAGTGGTCACCTTGGAACCTATGGTGACACCAGAAGACATCATTTTGATGCAGCAGGAAGCAGGTGCAAGTGAGCATGCTCTCTGGGCGCAGAGAGGTGCGACAATGAGTGAAAGTGGTTTGTGGAGATCACAAAGTGGACATTTAGTTGCACCAGTAGCATTGTTGACAATGTTGGTCTCAGAAGCTCATGGTTTGGATCACTGTGGTAGAGGGAAAGTGATGGAGAAGCTTAAAAGGCAAGGTTATTGGTCACCTTACATGCAAGCAATGGTGGATGAAATCTTGAGTCAATGTGAAATATGTGCAGAAAACAATGTTCGAAAAGGCATAAAATCACCGATTGGTCACATTCCGGTCCCTGAGGGACCCTTTAAACATCTTGTGATAGATTATGTTGACATGATAAAGCCAGTACAAGGGAAAAGGTACATGCTGGTTGTGATCGATCGATTCAGCCGATGGGTTGAAGCAGTCCCATCAAAGACATTGGGAGCTGATACAGTGATTAAGTTTCTGACAAGAGAGGTGATTCCGAGATTTGGCATCCCATCAGAAATCAGCTCAGATAACGGTTCAGCATTTATCCAAAAGGTGTTGAAAGGTGTTTTGTTAAAGCTAGGAATTAAACAACGTTTTGGAGCAATCTATCACCCGCAGAGTCAGGGTATTGTTGAGAGGATCAATGGGACTTTGAAAGCTAAGCTGAATAAAATCTGTGCTTCTACTAAACTAAACTGGATTGATGCTTTGCCGCTTGCGCTAATGAGCTATCGCATGCAGTTGCATCGCAGCACACATTTAACCCCGCATGAAATGCTAACAGGCAGAACAATGCCAGTGCCCGAATGGAGGCTTCCATTCAAAGGCCCGGCACTTGAACAGCTACAAACAGAGTTGAAAGCATATATGGATCAACTAACTGCTATCCATAGAGCTATCTATCTGCAGGAAAAAGCCAGAAGTTCCTGTCCAGAGACGGTGGTGAAGAGACCAGTCGAACCAGGAGACCTGGTGTACGTGAAGGTGTTCAGACGAAAATGGAACTGCTCGAGATGGGATGGACCCTTTGAGGTCAAACGAGCAACCGCAACCGCCGTCCAAGTTCAGGGGAGTGATACGTGGTATCATTTGACTCATTGTACTAAAGTACACGCCAGAGACACTGTAAAGCCAGACAGTGCAAAGACAGACACTGTGAAGCCAGACATTGGGAAAAAGTGTGAACAGACGATTTGCAGCAATGAGACTAGTATTAATGACATTTCACCTGTGGATGTTGGCAGAAGTGGTGAACCTAACGACAGTGAGGCCGGAGATGAACTCTCACAGCCTGCAGCCAGCACCACAGCATCAGCCAACGTCAGCTCAACCACGAGAGAAAACAACGAGTAATGAGGGTCGAGACGATCGACATCTAACCATGAAACGTGGGACTTCAGTCTATAAAGGGAAATCCACCTTTGTAGAACAAGATAAGTACAACACAACGTTAATGGGTTTGAACAAGTACACACCAGTGTTTTTGCCAGCTGAACTAAAGTTAATGACTCATCTAGGTCTTAGAGAACAATTAAGAGTAAAAACAAAAAGGATGCGTAAGAAAAGAGAGACCCATGCTGAATTTAAATGGAAAGCAACGGTAACCGATACAGAATTTCATACAGAATTAGATACAGAATATGAGGTAAATGTCTATTACGATACCAGGAAATTATGCGGAAAAAGTGTTAAACAGGAATATAAAGTTTATGGGGCATACCAGTGTTCAGTCCTTTTACACATTAAGGACGATGGTTTTGGCGTAGAAACAAGAATAGAGTCTCATTGGGATCCTGAGGACAATTACAAATATGACTTAACAATAAAGAATCCAGGTAAGGGTAAAAGAAGTACAGGAAAAGGTGGTTTAGAGCGAATAGGAAACAAGGAGATATCTGCTACAGTTCAAATTGTAAATGATCAAATTAGGATTCATGTTGAACCAGACAGTGATAAATATGATTTGGTTGAAAGAAACGTGATTATCTCCAGATTACTGCAAAAGGGTGACAGACGAAGGATGTGTAATTCGCATGCTAATGTTAGCCATCAATTATCTAGTATAAATCAAGAAAACATTAATTGTAAAATGACTGTTAAGATTGCAGATTGTGGATGGATTATTGAAGCAGATGTAATAGCCTTCCGTATTGACAAAACATACGAGTTGAAATTTGAAGACATCACTTCGAGTGGAAAAGTAGATTCATCTATATTATGGAACCTACCAAAAAAAGAGGCTTTACCAGAAGAAATCAATTGTTTCCCCCCAACAACTATGGCTACTAGAGCTACTGTGGAAGTGAAGAAAATTACCGTCCCTGGTGGACATGTGACTTTACCTACATCAGTCACCAAATCAGGACCAAATAAACCGACAAGCTTAACGGTTAAGACATCAGCAGTCACATCAGCATCTACAATCTTAACTAGCACAATACAAATTTCAACCAATAACGATAAAACTACAAAGGTAAATACAAATAAAAAGGAAGTGCAACCTATAGAGGTTGATAGCAATTTAGAAAATGCAAAGCCTACGGTGCCTCTACCTGAAAATAGCATAACTGAACTTCCAACAACCGTCACAACTAAAACAAATCCGCGAACAGTAGTTTCAAATACAATTAAATCCACGAAGGAAGTTTTAGAAACTACTAAACCCTCACTAGTAAAAATAATTACAACAGTGCCTTCTCAGATTGAGGTCACATCAAACCAGGACAACAAGCTAATATTAGAATTCACACAACCGGATCCAAAGAAGTATGGATGCTCTGAAAAGGAAGGATGTGAGGATTTCTCAAAAGGTTTAGATCAATTTTATGAAGAACGTCATCCAAAAGTAGCAACACCAAGAGTAATAAATAAATTACAGGATATTAAATGGCATGGAACCAGACCAAGGGGAGATCCTTTATGGCAAAGAGCCTTACACAATACATGGTATACAACATCATGGTATACTGTCAGGGAGTTAACTAAAAATGATTGCTTAGTCTGTACTGTTGCTCCCGGAGCAGTACCTATGGTAATTCCAGAAAAATACACGTCAAAAGAATGTGCAGTTGTACAACGTGAAAGATGTAGCAATGGTGAGTTCACTTCAAGAGAAGACGCAGTGTCATTCTTTAAATTACCTATGTGTGGTTTGAGTTGCAGACTCTTACATGGTTCAAGAAACTCTCATCAATACTTAGAGAAATGGAAAGGGCATAAATTAGAATCATTGTGTGCAGAATTTAACATTAGTACTACAGATAATGTTCCACCTACTGATTATGACATAGATTATGATGCAGACTACGAATGTTTCGTTAGTGGAGGTTTTGAGGACAATGAAGGAATTAATGTAGGAAACACCACTGTGAAATGTAATGTAACCTGGGTATTATCTTGGTTTAAGCATGCAAATGTAACACCAGTGTTTGCTACAAAGCCCGTTTGGTTTGAAAACCCAGATTTTATAGAAGAGGACTGTAAAAATATAACTATGACTATTCCCAAACTTTTCTTTTTAGGAGATCAAACGTATCCAGTGGCAGACAGTTACTGGATGTGTGGTGATGACATGCTAATGAACACTTTACCGCTGAAGTGGATAGGACTTTGTGCATTAGTACGAATGAAAGTACCGATAACCTTAGTGTATGAAGGGGTAAAAGAATTAGCTCAAATTGAAATGGGTAAAACTAGGTCTCGTCGGAGTCTAGGAGATTACGGATTAAATGAAAAAGTGTATTTAGATCTTATTGGGCAACCAAGAGGAATTCCAGATGAGTTTAAAGCACAACATGAAGTTAAAGCAGGTTTTGAGTCTATTTTGCCTCAAATTACTATTAATAAAAATGTTGAATGGATAAATTACATTTACTATAATCAGCAGAGGATGATAAATTTCACGATAGAAGGATTTATGGCATTGGGAGACCAATTACATGAAACGAGTAGAATGGCAATTCAAAATAGGCAAGCTTTAGATTGGCTTCTAGCAAGCAAGGGAGGTGTATGTCACATGTTTGGTAATGAGTGCTGTACATATATTCCAATGAACACTGCTCCTAAAGGTTCGTTTAGGGTAGTAATGGCTAAACTTATGAAACTTAGAGAAGAAGTAAAAGCGAACGCTGGAAGAAACAACTGGTCGTGGAAAAGTCTGGAAGAAATCTTAGGGGAATGGGGCGCTTTAGCTGCAAAAACAGGACTAATTTTGGTGATAACGCTGATTGTATTCTTTCTAATTGTGTGTTGTGTTGTGCCTATTTTGAAAAGGTGGATTGTGGGGACAATGTATAGATGGATGACATCAGGCAGCAGCCATCCGAAGGGCTGATCCCCGGCCGCCTGGACACGTCCATGGACTCATGCGTGTGCTACAGAGCCATGCCAGATGGAAAGGAGCCCCGGGAACGGGACAGACTCTTTTTGTTTTGCTACGTGTCCATGGACTCATTCAAGCCAAGCACACAAACTGAAGATGACTAACCCTATTAACCTTGTTTGAGTTACTCAATAAATAAAATAAGTAAAATACAATACAATGAAGCTTTAATAGATAAGTTAGCACAGGCGGCCGGTTAGGTTAGTTTACACTATCATAACATTAGATTCTAACGTCCATTTCATTTTTAATCCTGCGTATCAGTATTATTAGCAAGATAAGTTACATATATATATAATCCATGTATTTGATATGTTGTTGTTTTTGTTTGTATTATGATGTTTTGTTAGTGTATTATGCTTATGTACTCTTTTTATATGACAAGTGCTGGATGTCATTGCGAGTAGCATGGCTGACTTCCAATTGATGCCGGTTCGGTCAGGTGACCGATGATAACGGCGGATGCTCTGAGGAATAGAGGTCCATGAAAGACTTTTTCCCCGAGGAATACACATAAATAAGTGTCAATTGTCGGGGTTTTTTCACTTTCATATCTGATTGGACGGATGTTACTGCGAAAGCAATGACTGTTTTGCATACTCTGACACCCTCTCTCTCTGTTTCTCTGTCTCTCTCTCTCTCTCTCTCTCTCTCTCTCACTCTCTCTCTCTTTCTCTCTCTCTATTATTGGAAATATGTTATTGATTGTAATCTGCACTTATTACATGTCATTTTATGTCAGCACTTGTGTAGACACCTTGATTACATTAGTGTGTTATCCATTGGTTGTGTAAGCAATTAGATCTTTCTTACATGTTTGTTATTATCACAGCTAGACTTGAACAGTGTGGAGTCAGATTTGCAATGTAGAGGTCTTCTAGATATGTCACGCTGTAAACGTGCCAAGGGAGGATTTATGGGAGTTAGGGTCAGGTTGACCTTTTTCCTGTTTTTCGTCGATGGTATTAAAAGGAAGCATCTGGAGTCGGTTTATACTAGGACTGTTCCAAGATATGTCAAAGAGTGGAATTAATCGCTCTGTTTTTGTACTTTTGTGATAAACACTTCCCAGAACTTTCGTCCAGTTGCCAACTGGACGTCATTAGCTTGTAACACACACACACCAATGGAGACACACAGACTCTTGTGTTTAACGCACACACATTTGTAGGCTTTAAAAAGACAAGTTCTGTATCTGCATTTTTTAGAACTCACGCTTCTCACCCGTGCGTACGTGAGATGATGTAATGGAAATAAAAGTGAGTTCTCGTTGTTAAGACAAAAGGAACGCCACTTTTCTCTGAGTCTTTCTTTCTTTTTAAAAGGTTAATAGTTAAGTAATTCTCCCACAATTAGTGGCTGACAGGTGTAGATGATTACTAAGGTGGAGTGGAGACTGGGATGTATGGAGGGTGAAAAGTGCCCTAAAATGTCCATGGTGCAGCAAGCAAAGCTGCAGCATGACACCTGCAGCCTCACTATTAAAGGAAATAAGTAAATATTTCCCTTTATAGTGGATAAGATGGGAAATTTGTATCTGCGTTTAATCCACTTCTTTATGGAGAAGTGTGCTGCCAAACTATGTGGAGCACAGGGAGCAGTACATCGCAACATCTAAGCTTCATTCTGTAGGCCAACAACATTTTAGACAGCTCATGTTGTCTATCTTTGCTGCAGTTTGATGGATGGACCAGTTTTGTCTTTTTATCCTACAATGATGATGGTGGCATATGTAGAAGGTAGATCATAGGCAAGCATGGGGCAGTATGAAATTCTTATACGATAAGCATGAGTAACAAGTGCATTCCTTCAAATCTTGTATCTTATTTGAAATAGTTTTTGTTGACACTTAATAGTTTGTCTGTCGACATAAGGCCGTCCCATACTGTTTGAATCACTTCGCTGTTACAAATTTGCTTTAAATGGTTACCTTTGAGCTAATTTCTCTGTCAGTTCGGTCCATGTTGACCTACTCAGCACTCCGACTGCTAGAATACTACTACTGCTACTCACCGAGTGGATATCAGTTTGCTGCGACCTTTTCAGAGTAACTCAATTAATTACAATTAAGCTTTTTAAAACACAATCGCTGTTCAACAAATCATATTTAATCCAGGACCACAGAAAGACAGACTTAATGTGCTCTACTGAGACCTGGCATAAGCCAGATATTTACTCAATGAAGTCTGTCCTTCTGGGTACAGCTATCTTCAGGGGGTACACATCTGTGGCCGTGATGGAGGTCTGGCAATAATTTATTGAAGCAAGCTGTCCCCTCTTACTCTGCTGAAAATCATATCTTTTGAGTGCTTGGCAATTAATTCTAACCCCACTTGTATAGATTAACATGGTACTAATTTATCAACCTCCCAAATCATACCCTGCCTTTCTACTAGAGCTGAATGAGCTTTTTACCTACTTCAGCACCTCCTTTGTCAATATGAATGTTTAGATACCCAAGAACAACATTTTAAACGATGGTTCCTCCCCTGATTGCAGATTTTACTCAAATGCTAGACTCTCTCAATCATAAACAGCATGTTCATGTACCCCTGCACACCAGGAGGCACCTTCTGGACCTCGCTATGCCTATTTTTCACTGCATTTCAACAATCCGCTGGTATATGAATTGGGTGTTTTGAATCACAGCGTTGTCTCTTTTGAAGTTTCTTATATATTCCATCTCTCAAATCCAAGATGTCGTCTATTTCTACAATATCAAAAATATTTATCCAGAGCAGAGGTCCTCCCCATCTTATGGCCTCTGTGACCCATACATCAGTCTCTGAATCAGTGGATTACTACAAGAGTTCTTTTTGCTGGCTTCTGGATCATCTTGCCCCTCTAGACTGACGTCTCTTGCTTGCTCAGCATACTGTAAGTTGCTCAAATTGAGGATTGTTCACAGTGCCACCCAAATGGAAAATAAATAGAAAAAAACAAAATGTAAACATCCAGTCACCTTCAGTTTATGTTTCATATATTGCACATCATATAAGACTTATATGATTTACTGTTGAAAGTGGCCACTTTTGCATTTATTTCATGCAATTTAATACAATGAGTTTTTACAAAAATTGTGTGGAAAACTATGTATGTCACATAAGTATATATGTTAACATATGTTTTCCATACATTTGTATATCTTTTTCATATATTTGTTTACTATGTCTGTTTAAAATACTTATACTTTCCATACATGGACAAATACCATTATAAATAGGTTTTCTGTATGCAAAGTGAATATGTTTAAAAGTAAATGTATGTTGTCTTTATATATTTTATATACTTATTTTTAAATGGTATCTACTTAAAGTCAGTATTAAAACATATAAGAATATGTACCATTATATATTTGGAGGTGTGCATTGTCAAGTGAAGTTTATTTGTATAGCACATTTCAGCAGCAAGGTGATTCAAAGTGCTTTACATCATGAAAACATAAAACATCATTAACACATCGACATATCAAATATGTTGGTCAATGGTGCTGTTATTATGGGTCGAAAGCTACTCTAAACAGGTGGGTTTTCAGTCTCTATTTAGGGTGACGGCGGCGCAGAGGTTAGGGAGTTTGTCCTGCAATTGGCAGGTTGCCAGTTTGATCCCCCGCTCTGACTGTCTCCGTCGTTGTGTCCTTGGGCAAGACACTTCACCCGCATTGCCTGCTGGAGGTGGTCAGAGGGCCCAGTGGCGCCGGTGCATGGCAACCTCACCTCTGCCAGGCTGCTCCAGGGCAGCTGTACATAGCTCACCACCATCAGGGTGTGAATGTGTGTGTGAATGACTAGTTAAAGCGCTGTACAGGCCATTTATTTAAAGGACCTCAGTGCTTCAGCTGATTTGCAGTTTTCTTTAAGTTTATTCCAGACTTATGGAGCATAGGAACAAAATGCTGCTTCTCCATGTTTGCTCCATGTCCTCTCAGATTTTCTGGCCTGCATATAGAGACCTCCAAAAAGCCTATGCAAAATCCCACCATGATACTTGATCCAGCTACTGTATAAGGTTGTTCTCTTGATGTAATTTTTATTCATATGACCAGATATTTTAATGATTCTTCTTCCATCTTCCTCTTTTAGGTTCTTGAAGTACAAGGCAGGTTTACAGACAGATGTCACACAGCCTACAATCAATCTTTGGACATTCTTGGACTACATTTGGATATTTCGACATCCCAGCGCAGTGAGAAGACCCTCACAACACCACAACTTTCAAGACAAACAACTAGCCTACAAAAGGTATGTGTTTGTGTGGCTAATATGTTTGTGGTGTTTGTGTTTCCCACTGGGCCAAGGCCTGATCCAAGATGAAACATCATCATCAAGCAGTTCTACCCAACTTATGTCAATGATTGTGAAACCAACTTTGCGCTTCTTTGGATTTGGATATCATGCTCTGTTTTTGACAAGCTGGCAAAAATGCCAAATAACCACCACCAAAGCTAAACATCATGCAAGCAGGAAGAATGGATGGTTATGGATACTTCTGCTTCTTCTACTCTTGAGCGGGGACATACAACTAAATCCAGGTCCCACAAATAATATCAACAAAAGTAATGTTGCAGAAATATGCGTTGAAAAGTTGCAACAGCCCCAACTTGTGGAAACATCATGTACTGCAGTAGCGTGGACACCCACTGGCTTACTACCAGATGACTTCTCAATGAAGTTGAAGATGAACACATTGTCTGATGTAAACCCTGACATTGAGAAAACTGTAACTATCAATTCTGGTGCTGCAAATTGCCAAGGAAATCCAGAAAAACTTGTGCTCATTGTACAGCAAATAAACAAAAAGAGTTGAAATACTTTCAAACTGTAAACCATGCAAAAGTAATCTGGGATTCTGCAGCAAAACCAAAAGGAATTTTTGGGGGGCATCTTAACATTCGAAGCCTACTATCAAAATTAAATCAAGTTCACCATTTATTGAGCAATTCAAACATTGACTTTTTGGCACTGAGTGAAACTTGGCTAAATATTAATGTTCCTACAAGCATGATTGATGTTCCTGGATACACGTGCTATAGGAAGGATCGTACAAATGGGAAAGGGGGAGGTGTTTTGATTTATATCAAAGATGGTTTAAATTGTTCTGTCACTGTACTGGATACTTTAGGAATTGAATGCCTTGTTTTAAAAGTTTCACTGTCACCTACAATGAAATTTAACTTACTAGTTGTATATAATCCACCATCTCATGGTGCATCTTTTTATCAAGACTTTGATGAAATGTTAAAACAAAGTAATATTAAATGTGAAACAATTTTAATCGGAGATATGAACATAAATTGGATGGAGAAAAACAAAAGGGATAAATTAAAAGCTGTGTTATAAAAACATAAACTTGTCCAAATTCTTAAAAAACCAACCAGGATCACCAAAACTAGTCAAACTCTGATAGACTTAATAATCACAAATAAACCAGAACGAATCATCAAAACATATAACCTTGTGACAGGTCTATCAGATCATAATAAAACTTAAAACTTTCCTTTTTGACAAAGCTTATAGTTAGAGTGGCTCATGTTACTCTGAGCTACCTCTATAGTTATGCTGCTATAGGCTTAGGCTACTGGAGGACATCAGGGTCTATTTTTCTCACTCTACTGATTTCTACTGTTCTCCAGATTTGCATTGCATTACATTGAAATGACTGTTGTCATTTCAGCTTTTAACTTTTTGTTCTCTCTCTTTTTTCTTCATAGTAGGTACACCTGGTCTGACGTTCTGTTGACTGTGACATCATCCAGGGAGGACAGATCACCGACTATTACCATCTAATGTAGAACAGATTGCTGGATCAATGTGTGCTTCTGTGCTTTTTGTCTCTCTTGTTGTGTCTCTGCTCTGTCTTCTGTAACCCCCAGTCGGTCGAGGCAGATGACCGTTCATACTGAGCCCGGTTCTGCTAGAGGTTTTCCCTTCCCGCTAACGGGTGTTTTTTCTTTCCACTGTCGCTTCATGCTTGCTCAGTATGAGGGATTGCAGCAAAGCCATGTACAATGCAGACGACTCTCCCTGTGGCTCTACGGTCCCCCAGGAGTGAATGCTGCTTGTCGGAACTTTGATGCAATCAACTGGTTTTCTTATATAGGAACATTTTTGACCAATCTGTATAATCTGACCCAATCTGTATAATATGATTGAACTTAACTTTGTAAAGTGCCTTGAGATGACATGTTTCATGAATTGGCGCTATATAAATAAAATTGAATTGAATTCAATTGAATAATATGACACTGTTGGTCAGGAAATTAACAAAGAAACGACTAGAGGGAGTTTTCACTGTGCCTAATGCAACAAAAAGCCAAATGTCTATTCCAAAAAACAAACTACCCTTATTTGAAAATGAACTGAAAAACATGAATTGGGATAATGTGATACAAACAGAAAGTGTAAATCAATGCTGTGATCAGTTAACTGAGACTCTAACAAATATTATTCAGAGATTTAGTTGTGTTATAAAAAACAATAGAAAACAAACTGGTCTACCATGGGTAAACCATGCTATTATTCAACTTATGAAAAAGCGAGATCTTGCTCTGAAAATTTCACTAAAAACTAAATTGCAAACTGACACACTGGTCTTTAAAGAACTACGAAATAAAGTTGTTAATGAAATCAGAAAGTCAAGGTCCACATATTTTATGCAATTGTTTGCTGAATCAAGTGGAAATAGCTCAGAAATATGGAAGCAGATAAACAAGTTGACCAATCGCAAGTGCAATTTAAGAAAATGTGTAACAAAGCTCAATATAAATGGAATGATTTGCAATGACTCTGCCAAAATTGCAAATGAATTCAATTCATATTTTATTAATTCAGTAGAGCAACTTGCTGGAAATTTCAATCCAATTTTGCCTCCATGTAATGTTGCTGAAGATTCAGCCTCACCTTTTCACATTAAACAGGTTGACCAAAGTGAAATAAGGACAATTATCAATCAATTAAATTCATCCAAAGCAAAAGATATATTTGGTTTAGATACATTTTTAATCAAAAAGTATAGTGCAGATCTAGTAAAACCAATATCTCATCTAGTGAACTTGTCAATTAAAAAAATGTGAATTTCCACAAGGTTTTAAGACAGCTGTTGTGACTCCAATTTTTAAGTCTGGATCAGCTGATGCGGTCTGTAATTATCGACCCATTGCGATTCTACCTGTCATCTCTAAGGTGCTAGAGAAGCTAGTTGCTGAACAATTAATGGCCTATTTAGAGGAGAAAAGAATACTTAACTCTAAACAATTTGGATTCAGAGCAAGGTATTCCACTGAAATGGCTGTATGCCATTTTATGGAATACATAAAAAGTAGTTTGGATGGAGGAAAATGTGTTGGGGCAGTATTTCTAGATTTTACAAAAGCGTTCGATACTGTAAATCACACAGTTCTGTTAAGGAAACAGGAACAACTACATGTTTCGAAACAAACCTTAAGTTGGTTCAAATCTTATCTTGAGCAACGACATCAGTGCGTTAAAATTAATGACGTCAAATCTGGGATCCAAAAATGTAATGTGGGTGTACCACAGGGGTCCATTTTGGGCCCATTACTTTTCTGTTTGTACATAAATGATATTCCAAACATCTGCAAAGATGCCATCTGTCAAATGCATGCAGATGATACAATAATTCATGTGGCAGCAGACACACCTGAAAAGACCTCTGATCTTTTAAACAGACAGTTGTGTATCTTATCAGAGTGGCTCCAAAATAACTGCTTAACTCTGAATTACACCAAGACTGTGTCCATGTGTTTCTCCCTTAAGAAAATTACATATAATGAACTCAAAATAATTATTAATCAACATGAAATAAAGCCGGCTGGTGAATTTAAGTATCTGGGGGTAGTTTTAGATTCAAAATTGAAATTTGATGCCCATATTAAGAAAATGACGAAAACTATAAAGACAAATATAAACTGTTTTCGAATGATTCGACCATGTGTATCAAATCAAGCTGCACAAGTATATTTACATGCAATGATTGTATCCCATATGTCTTATTGTTCCATCGTTTGGGCCCAGGCCACAAAGTCTGTTTTAAAACCTTTACTCTCACTTTACAAACAAGCACTAAAAATATTTGATCAAAAACCGGTGAAGTGGCATCACTGTAAAATTATTAAAAAATACAACATGATGACATTTGAAAATTTTATAAATTTCTCATTTTTAAAAGCTATTTTTAAATGCCTTAATGGTCTTGCCCCTGAAGTAATCTGTAAATTTGTTTTAAAGTATGCAAATGAAGGAATCAGGACAAGAGCTGGAGCTAGTGGGAACTGCAGGATTAAAAGATGTCGGACATCTATGGGTCTGTCCGCCTTCTCAGTGAAAGCATCACATCTCTGGAACTCTTTGTCTCTGGAGCTTAAGTCACAGACTGATGTTCGACTTTTCTCCACAAGATTGAAAAAATGGCTCAAAGACAATCAAAAGTGTGAACACTAAACTGGCTTGTACTGTACAGTTTGTTTTAACTTCTCTTGTTTTTTATGCATTTGTGTGTCGTTACTAACCTCCCTCCCCCTTAATGCTTACACCTTTTAAAAGCCTAACCAGGGACGAAGGCTGCAAATTAGCCCATGGCTACAAGCCTTATGTACTTGGACATCGGCCACCTGTTTGGTTGCAATGTTTAATTGTACTGTCCCTGTCAAATAAATAAATAAAATCATCAAGGCAACAAGCCATCAGTGAATACATTTTTCAGGATTTGATAATTGGGTGGTCTGCCTCTGTCACTTCTGGAAAATGGACATTTTAAACATTTTCTTGGGATTATGGCTATTAAATACATACCCATCTCTAGAAAAACTTTTTCTTAGAGACGGACACTAGAATTGCTAATGAAGAACAAGGAATGTATTTCGGAGAAACTGCAGACTCAGTCGTCTGAGTCATTAACAAATGACCTCTGGTCTGATCAAAGGCTACGTTCCTTTCTGGAAGTTACTGCCCATGTGTGCTACAAATCAAAGTATTCTTATGCACCTGAAACCTGAATCCCATCTTCTGGACCATAGGCATTTTGCACCATAGTCAAACCATCAAGGTTCACAACTCTATTGCATAGCAGCTCACAATTCAGAGACAAGTTTAAAGTGTAACTCACCCACATGTAAAAGCCCAATCCCGGCCCAAGACAAATTTGAAAAATTCCTCCAATGTGGGCAGGGATAAGCAGGATGGGGGGGGGGGGGGGGGGGGGTGCTGTGTTCACGATAGAGAAAAGCCACAGCTAGCCTAATTTGCCGTATCGAATCATGGAAACTGAGTAGAATGACTCTGGTAGTTAGGCCACTGATCGATCTTTTGAGGTGGAGGATTTTTCACCCCCCTCGTCACTGGAGGTTGAGGAAGGCCTTGTGGAGCACAGCAGGCCAGAGCCTTATCAGTTTGAGGCACTGGCTCAAGATGCTGACTCAGCGAGGCAGTGGAGGGCAGGATTGGTCTGGCTATATATCATATTTACTGGAGTAGAGAGAGCAGAGAGGAGCTCAACCACACTCCATTTCCACATTGCAAATGAATCATACATGCGAAAAGCCATCAGTGATCCCCGCTCTGGATTACTTTATGCTTAAACCAGCAAGAGAAAGCTATAGTTACTGAGATTTTTTTTAAACATTTTTTTAAACCATTATATTTTCAAACACTGATATACCTTAATAATCGTACAGACTGGCGTCTAATGCATGCTTTGGTGACAGGTAATAACAGCACAGATGGTTCTAAATATAATAGGTCTTTTTTTCCACACCTTGGCACCAGAAGGTCCAACTGGGCCTGGAGAGCCTGAGAGTCCCCTGGACCCCTGGTCACCTCTATCTCCCTGTGAAAAGGCCACATACACAGGAGATAAGACATCTTAGCATGAGTCATACTGTGCATTGGTGTGTGTGTGTGTGTGTGTGTGTGTTGGCAAGACATTTAAACAGCTTTTTTACTCTTCTGCTGTGAAAACGACTTAAAGTACCAATGTGATTACTATCTTTCTGTGAATTCATGTAACAGTTTGTATAACAATGTCACCCACATTAATCCATGCTTGAATGGCAGCTGAACAACTCATAATTGAACAGTTACCTTTTCTCCAGATGTGCCTATTCCCGGTGCTCCCTCTGGGCCTCGCGGTCCAGGCAAACCCATCTCTCCCTGGTGACATTGAGGAAATAATCATACATAAACCTACATAATCAAGAAAAAACTAAAAGCACACTTGTATGTTATTAAATCAACAGCTTGCTTTTTTAGTTTGTTTGTTTTAAGAATAAACAATATATTCTAGATATCCAGATATGACACAAATCAACTTAGGCTGAGAGCTGACCAATCTGGAAATGGAAAGGTTTCATCCAAACCAGTAAAACTGTTCCAATAATCCTTTACATAAGAACAGGCGAAAAACAGATAATTCATAATTTTGTTTTGTTGCAATTATAGTGTTTCAGTCAGACAGGTAATATTCACTTAGACGTGACTTTTACTATTGCAAAACTGCATATTTCAGCAGACAGGTTCACATCTTCAGCTAATAGATTAAATAATCCTGTCAGCTCTTTTTGGACTTCCAAAACTAAGGTTAAGGTTGAGATCTGGACTGTGTTTAGCCATATAAATACATTGATGTCTGTTTCTGAAGAAAAGTACATTTACTTTCATGCCCTATGAACTTTACTACATTGCGTCAAAACCTCTGTATTTTATTGAGTCTGCTACTTTTTTGTCTAACAAACTGCTGTTAAATGGGCAGAAAACAATACATGGTTTGATTTTTATTTAAATAAAAACCTGGTAAATAACTGTATTCAGCAACTTACAGTTTCGACTGATGAAATGAAATACAGCGCAGCCAGTTGCTTTCTGAAGTGACCCAGTTAATACATATGTTTCACCATTGAGTAATTCAATCTGAGTATAAATGAAGATGTTCTGTTTCTTGCTTCAGAGGTTAGTTAGAGAATAACCAGCATCATGAAAACCAAGGGACCCACCAAGCAGGTCAGGGAGAATGTTCTGGTTAATTTCAAAGCAGGGTTAGGTTCTAAAACAATATCCCAATTTTTTCTCCCAGAGCTCTGTGCAATCCATCATCTGGACATGGAAATAGGATAGACCACTGACAGACCTACCAAGACAACGTCAACCTGGACTGACAGGCTGGTAAGGACAGCATTAATCAGAAGCAGCCCAAAGAACCATGGTAACTCTGGAGGAGCTGCAGACACTCACAGGTCACATCATTTCCACTGTGAAACAGGCCACATACTATAACTATGGGGATCTTTCCTTCAACTTGGACACTGGTATCTTTTTAGGTGGTGGAAATTTTAACAGGTACTGCTCCAGAAAAGGTGCACAAGATTTGGACCAGGGAGAAATAGACTTTTGAGTATAAGGTCAGTCATCACAATTAGTATTTTCCCTAGAAATCTTGTCTTTTGAGGGGGGGGGGGGTAAGTTATCTGTCTTTCTTCCTTTCTACTTCTTGATTGAAGGAAAATCTCTTTAAATCAGAGCTGCCAGACTTTAGAAACATTTTAAGCGTAACTTTATTAAATTTAAATTCTATTACATTTTGGATGGGTTTCCCATCCATTCATGGGGTCTACAGCAACAAAAGTGCATTTTCCAAGAATAAAACAGCCATCTGTTTCAATCGAAGCAAATGGTATTTTGTAGGACATCTTGAAATGACCATAGAATCGTTTACTTGTTGAGAATGTACCATATTGAGCGTTAATGTTTATAATAAATTTTAAAAAGACGTGATCATCATCATATTTGTTAGGCAAATGTTCTTGGTATATGGAAGTTATCATGTGGGGTACCACGTGAAATCAACAAATGTGTCCTTTTCTGTTTTAACACACCACAACAGAAAAGGATACATTTATCTCTTTGGATCCTGCGCTCTCCGACAAATGACTTAATTGACTTTTGGTCATTTAAGCATTTATTGCTTTAACGAACACCCCATGTTCAAATCAGACTCCGACGACATCTGCACAACTAGTAGAGGCTAAGTGCTCCCAACTTTGCGGCAGCCTTTATTGTAACCATTCTCAGAAATTGAGTTTACAAAAAGCAGATATGTTTACCAAAGCAGGTAAAAATATGTCACAAGTCTGCGCATTCTCTCTCCAGGCGGGAGTGTGAGTTTACCTGCATGTCAATGTACGTGACTCTGAGCTGAAAGTAGAGGAGTGACACCTTGGCTTTGGAGAAACATCACTGGTTGTACTGTGAGCATAATGTGAGCGGCTCACTGACTCCCCGCGGATGTTACCGTTGATAGTTCAGCATACCTATTGCGTAAGTTTCTTGTGACAAATTCCTACATTTCCCACACTTTCGGCCAGTGGCAGGAGAAAGGATAACAGCATGTTTAAATTGGCTTGCTGAGGGTCTAGAGCCGTTTCTTCTCCAGCAGGCACCTACTGCACAACTGTCAGTGCGCCACAGGGAGAGACTGTGATGCCGCAGGTCCTTGCAAGTCGCAAATGCCTTGGAGCAGCTCAGTGTATCAAGGTCAGTGTCACATATTAAAACAGTTCGATGTGAAGACTTCTTCATGCCAAGCAGTGTGACGCTGCGGACTCATGTCCATCCCAGGTATGTGGGAGCCTATAGACAGGAATAGCTCAGGATGCGATCTGGCAATATTTAGAGAAGCTAATAATTTTAACTAAATTAATCGACAGACATTTAATAATTTAGTACATGCTGTGATCTTCTTGGGGGGGGGGGGGGCATCTACTCAACTCGGGAGGTGAGGACTACACAGGGGATTGTGGGATGCTGTCTATAAGATCTAGACACAGTTTGTGCTACATGAGTCCAGAAAATGGCCAGAGGTATTGCCGTAGATCCCACCCACCTAGGCAATGCAGTTTGTCTCACTTTCATTAGGTAAGCGATTCAGGAACATTAAAAGAAATACGAACAAAAAATAGTCAATGCCTACATTTTGAAATATTAATTTAACAATTAAAGCAAATTTGACTAAATAAGAATACATACAACGATAAAGTGAAAAGTATACACTGGATGGTTAAAAAATAAAGTTCACCATAGCTGTTTTATTACAATTGTTCTGTATAATTCAATGACACCTAGTCAGTGTAATCCACTTTAAAAGATCAAATCTTTAGGAAACCTTACTTACTAACAGCAGTGCTGCTTACAGCTCCACATTTTCTCCCTCTGTACCTGGGCTATACCTGCCTGCACTGAACGACTGAACCCCAGACATCTGTCTTGCCCTAGTAGCAGCCCCTGGCGTAGTACTCTCCTCTTCCGGGCACCTCATCATGAACACCTCATATTCTGTGTTGGAGTTTAACCTGAGGTGTTTCACAATTTTGTTGTGCTGTCACAGCACTGTTTTCCTGTTAATGATATACATTACCTTGAAGGACTGAAGTATCAGAAGTATTGATATTTTGATGTGAGAATTGATTTTAGAGCATAAAGATCTGTTATCAGAAGTGTTGATATTTCAGTATTGTTCCGCGCATCACTACTGCAGAACTGTGACCAGAACATGACGGGTCACAGTACTCAGGATTTCGGGAGCTTTACACCTATAAAGCCAGATTCGATTCCATCCAATAAATTACAAGTTAACTCTTCTCTGAACTTCTTGAAAGATTCACCATATTTCTAAGATATACTAACACGAATTTTAAGACTACAGTTGTCATTAGTTTTAGTGCTGAATTTGGAGGAAAATTTGTGTTAGTTTTATTGAACTATTTGAACTGTTGTCCAATTTCTTTATTGCAAACGCAAGAACACTTTGTAAGTTAATGTAATTTGCAGTAGAGGTTGATGTTTTCATTTGTTGTGTCCATTTGTTTTTGCCTTTTGTCATAAGATGCTCATTCAGGAGTAGAACTGCTGTAAAATCAGCTGGGCTTCCTCAGACGGACAACCTTTCATCAGTTGATATTAACTGAAAAAAAATTAAGCTTGTTTTATAACTAGGTTTGAGATGGAATGTATGTAATGGAATTTGATTCTCTATATGATGAGATTATACTGGACTCATTTGAATATTTGTTGCTGGATAACAATCTTAAGAGGACAGTTGTTTCTAGCTGGTGATTTATAAGTAAACTTAATACTGCATTACATTTTGTAGGACATGAACAAATCCTTTGTTATTCATAACATCCATATACATTTTACCCAACCCAAAGCCTATACCTGTACAAGTGAATATTTGAAACTGAATGTTATACAGTGTGAATATCAATTTAAAGAAACACAGCATCACCTTGGGCCCAACAGTTCCATCTTCACCTGGAATGCCAGGTATCCCAGGAGCCCCATCAGGTCCTGTCTCACCCTGAAAAACCATCATTATGACATCTGAATATCTGTTCAGGCTTTTTTTTCTATCCTTTGTTCCTTCCCGTGACCAGGCTTCCATTTAAACTGAATTTGGCTTTTTTACCTTGAACCCCGGTTCACCTGTACCCCTTTCTCCTTGAGGACCTGGCTCTCCAGGAAAACCTTGGTCACCCTGGAAAAGAAAGAATAGCAGCACCTGACTGTTTAAAGGTTTTGATATTCTAATATGGCTTGTGTAATTCAATAAAATTTTAATTTAATAAACAGTCCTTTGTAAGCTAAAAGGAGTTGATTTAACTATGTGTGTGTGCAACTTTCATGTTGAGCGGTGTTGTGTATGCGGTCCAATGAAGCGAGGACTGCTCAGAGTCCTACATTGGAGAAACTAAACAACAGCTACATAAATGTATGGCAGAGCACAGGAGGGCCAGCAGCTCGGGGCAAGATTCAGCAGTCCACCTGGATCTCAAGAACAAAGGTCACTCTTTTGACGACAATGATGTCCAGATTTCGGACAGGGAGAAGAGACGGATTGAAAGAGGGGTGAAAGAAACCATCTTGGTCAAAAGAAAAAAAGCCATCACTAAACAGAGGGGTGTCAGGTTTGGTGTATTGTTGTTTGGACCGAAGCACAGGGAAGCCACATGTTGGATGAAGACTGATTTTAATATATAAGTAAACAAGGCTTACAGGCAGACGTGGAACCAGGAACACGGCAAAGAGAAGCTCAGAACATGGTAGCATGACAATAGGACCTGACAACTAAGAGTGGCTAGCTGGCTGACTAAATAGAGACAGAACAACAGGGACAGCAGGTGAAGCAATCAAGCACAGGTGGACGTAGTAAAGGTAATTAGGCTGCAGGGGAAGTAGAGCAATGAACTAGATGCACAAGGAAAACAGAATCTAGCGTGAAATAGAGAATGGACCAGAAAACGGAAGAAATCTAAATAACTAAGCACAGATAAAACCAGACTAACAAAATAAGAATATAACCCAACAGAAACAGAATCTAACAGATAACAAGTGAGTAACTAGAGAAAGAATCCGAAACATAAACAAAACTCAGAGACACCTGACAAGGGGGCAGATTGCGCTTCCAACTCCCCAGTGTCTACAGCTCGGTCCTCCAACACATTCCAAAGAGATTACATCAGCAATCTCGTTATCATTCAGGTCACCAAGTTCTCCACTCATACCAAGCAATAGCTTCTAACGACCCAGGACAGTGGCTGGTGGGTCATTGATTTGCATCTGACTTAGAATGCTCCTAGGAGGATGGGCATCCATGTCTTTAAGAACAGCAGTGCACCAACAGCCGGTTGCTCAAGTGCGAGCCACCAGAATTGACAAAGACTCCTGGATAGGTGTCAAAACGTTTTCAGAAAGAACAGAGCGAAAGTCTGGTTGGCTCCAATTTAAGCCTGTTTGCTGTTGCGATAACTCAGAATTTACACAGGCAAATCTACATTTAAATCGTTCTGCCACCTTAAATAAATGACTGATAACCAATCTACATTCCTTAAAATGCATATGATTGTTATTTTTAAAATGTGCCTCCTGGAGACTGATCAAAGGAACTCAAGGCAGTGGATCTTTCAAAGTCTGAAATGAGAGATGGATCCATGATGAAGCGACCTGGAATCCAGGAGCTATCCTCCGAACCATAACCCTCCCAGTCAACAAGATGCTGGATGTCCCAACCTCTTGGATGAGAGTTGAGGATGTGGCGGACGGTGTATAATGGATGACCGGATGACTGTCGACGAACCAAGCGAGTGCAGTGGGCACAAGTAAATGGACAGGATGAGCTTGATCTCGGAGACGTGGAAGACAGGATGGACTCATATGTAATCTGGTAGCTTGAGGCAAACGGAGGATGGGTTGATGATGGAGTTGGCAGGGGTAGGTAGGGGCTGAGATTCTCTTCCTGTCTGTGTAATTCTTATTTTGAGCTAATGTTCTGTCCAAAGCTGCCTTGGTTTGGTTCCAGATCTTCTTAGATGCATTGAGATGACTCATGGCAGATGGTAGAATGGTTTTGGGAAAGGTCGACCGCAGGAGAGATGGCTGGTAGCCCAAGAAGCTTCAAATGGTGACCTTCTGGTGGTGGCGGAGATGTGGCTGGAAGTCCAGGAAGTTGGGCTGTTTTTACAGAGACAGCAGAGGGTAATCATGAGTCCCTGGTTTATCTGCTCACATTGGCCATTAGTTTGAAGATGGAAACCAGAGGATAGCTGGACCTTGGCCCCAAGGGTGGTGCAGAAATCTCGCCAAACGTGTGCGATGAACTGAGGGCCTCTGTCGGAAACTATTTCAGCAGGAATACCATAGATTCAGAAAACATGATGAAATAGCAGTCGTGCAGTCAGATGGGCAGAAGGGAGTTTGGCACAACAATTAAACTGAGAAAATGCCAGTCTTTACCCTGGATAAATAATTATATAGTTCAGTTGATGAAAAAACGAGATCTTGAATTTATAAAAGCTGTTGTAACAAAATTATATACTCACAATGCAATCTTTAAAGGCCTTAGTGGTTAATGAAATAAGAAGAGCCAAAACGGTATATTTCATGCATTTAATCGAAGAATCTGGGGGGAACAGTTCTTGTCTTTGACAGAGCAAATCATTCTTTAAAATGTTATTTCCTCAAATAATGTTTTGTTTAATTGAGGATTTTTATTGTGAATGAGTTGAATCACACATCAAATGTTCTAAATTAGCTAAGCTAATTTGATCTCATTCCACGTTCTTTAAGATGAACTTCAGTTCACTAACTTGGATCTGCAGTAAACCAAGATTCACTGAATCATTCTGGTGATGTTTTTCAACTATTGTATGTGTCCTTTTGTGTGTAGAAAGTTCCTTAGCTTCTTCTTTATCTTGATTTTCTTTTAGTTTTAGTTAAGCTTCACTAGCCTAATGGAGAGGATTTGTTGATTGACATTGTTTCTTCACTGAATAATAACACTATTTCAATTTGATTGCACACTGTATCTTACACTAAACAACTTACAGATTTTGGGGAAAAACTGTTTTTCTGCTGCTGGTGTATCTCAACATTCATTGTTTATACCTGCTCATACCTGCAAGGTGTGTCTGTGTGAGTGATTTCACAAATTATTAATTAATCTGCAAGTGTTCTGAAAAGCCCTGAACAGATGTCAAATGCTGGAGTGACTGACAGAAAGGTAATAAATTGTCATGAACGAGAGATTGAGGACCCAGTATTCAGCCAGACACGAAAGTGCAAATAAAAAGGCTTTAATAAAGCTCAAAAAATAAGTCAGACAGGGATAAGCAGGCTCGGTGGTCAAATAATAGTCCAGGGTCGATACACAAAATGGCAGTCCAAAAAAGGCAGGAATACAGACAGGGATCAGGCAAGCTCAGATAATCAAAAGGCAGAATCAGGTCGGCAACACGAGTAAGCAGTCAGACAGGGCAGGAAAAACAGGGGCAGGGATCAGGCTGGCTCAGAAGTCAAAAAAGGCAATCGGGTCGGCATCAACAGGCAATCAGAAAAGACCGCTGGATAAGACTCACCAAAAGGCTTGAATTGATCTGGCAGATTGCAGAGGCAGGTGTAAGTAGGGGAATGAACAGGTGAATGGAGTGAAACTACTTACCGGAATGGGTGGAGCTAATCAGGGGAAGGGAAGTGACTGGAAGTAAACTGAAGCTGATTGGATGGTGACTGGAGAAGGGGAGTGACAGGGTGGTGACAAAGAGGTGAGCTGGCAGATAGCTGGCAGGTGAACTGAGTTGACTGATTAAAGGCTGGATACAGAGAAGTGATCTGAGCAGGCCAAGTGAACTGATAACATAAACAAAATCAAAACCCAAACTATGACAAACCAAAACTAAGACAGAACCTAAAACAGAAATAAAACCTGAGGCAGGGGAGTGAACTAACTGATCAAAATCGAAAAACAGCCAAAACAAAGCCCAGATCCTGACATAAATTAAGTAATTGTATTCGCCATACAGGGCTATGACCAGCTCAAGTAATATTAGTTATTGTCAATTCTGCTCTCAACTGCCAGTACTTGCAATGCAAATGTTATGGTGTCGACTGTCAAACCTTGAAATAAAATTCTGTTACTGACCTTTGGTCCAGCTATCACCAGTCCTCGAGGTCCTCTAGGACCAGAGGGGCCAATAGGTCCTTGGTCCCCCTAGAGGTCAATGGAAATGTACATTTAAAATGTTAAAAAGCAAATGTATAAAGAATATGCTAAACTATATAAATGATTTTTTTTCATTGGCCTTGCCTTTTCTCCTTGGACCCCTGCACCTGGAACTCCAATCAAACCAGTTAGCCCAGGTGCACCTGTGTTTCCCTTTCAGTCAAAATGGCACATGGTGTTAAACTGTGTAGCTCTTCAGCTTGATACTACATTTGCTAACAGTTCAGCCACAGCTAAATATACCTTATCACCTTTGTGCCCAAGTCCAGGAGGTCCATGACTGCCTTTGGGACCCTCATGCCCCCTATCCCCCTGTTACACACACACCAATTAAGAGTTACTGTAAACCAGTTAACTAAGGTTAACTCAACAAATTCCAGAACATCTGATTTTTTTTCAGTCTGCTTTATAAAGATAGAATAAGACTAAAATATCTTATATTAGTGTGATGTGTCGTGTGAAGAATTACATTAGAACTTACCTTTGGTCCCACTAGACCCTCACCTGGAAACCCAGGTGGACCTTGTATTCCCGAAGGCCCTGGTGGACCCTGAAACGTTAGTAGAAAACAGCAACATACAAAATATTTTTTATGTATAGGTTTCCTGAGACAAACAGTTTGTAACAGGTCACCTGATCTATTTAAAATGTGTATTTCATTTAATTCATTGTGAACTGTTTAAATAATCAAATATGTACATAGCCTCCCAGAGTGGCCAGCTCAGCAACATTTGTCAATGAAAGCATCAACTACTCATCCAGCAGGTCACAAAAAACCTAGAACCATATCTAAAGAAGTGGTCTCAAGCTCAACTCCTCAAGAGCTGTAATCTTACAGGTTTTAAATGTGTCTCTTGCCCAACACACCTGAATCGAAAGGCTAAACTTCTTCACTGGCATTTAGTCAGTCTCTGCTGATGAGCTCATATTGGAGTCAGGTGTACTGAGGCAGAAAGACCACTGATCTAAAGCACTGCAAGCTGTAGTTAAGGGCTCCATCCGAATACCCGGGTCGGGCGGAGGTCGCTGCGGAGACGCCTGCTCCCCCCGTGCAGGGGGAGGAGGACACCTCCTCGGCGGGTCCAGAGATGAGCTGTAGTGACCGCACCCTGTCCGAGGGGCGACGGGCCCGCCGCGCTCTCCCGTAAGGACTCTTTAGCCAAAACGGAAGTGTGTCAGCAGTCGCCATGATAAGTGCTGTCAGAATAATGCAGTCAGTAAGGAAGGAGGTAGGAAAAGGAGACTGTATGCTTCCTCTCACGGCTAGTTTAGCCTAGGAACCCCTCAACGTCCCTTACCGCCGCTACGGAGCTATAAGGTATCCCACAATCCTTTGAATGATGTGACATACAGTATAAGCACAGCCCCCTCACGGAAATTAACGAAAATGGCCAGAGAGAAGAGAGCGCACACTGTAGTTCATTTTCCAAAGGCTGTAGGCCTGGATTTGACTCACATCGTCTAGTTGTGTTTCCGTCACGCAATGACGGAGTTAAAGGCTGTCTGAAATTGGCACTGCAGTCCGAAGCTCCTTTCCGAGTTCTTACTGCTGATCCCATGAAAGGTCAAGGAACAGGAGGTAGGAGCTATTATTGGAGGTATCTGGATGGAGCCACGGTCAGAGTTCATGATTCAACAATAAAAAAAAGTTCCAAGGCCAATTTAACAGCTGACTGAAAAAACATAGCGGCCTGTCTCACATTTACTGAGCCCAAGACATTTGGAAAACTGTTCTGTGGACTGACCATGGTATAGCGGTGTGGGACTGTCTTGTCAAGACCTGTATGAAAAAACATGATCCAAGCAAGTTCACCTCTGAATGTCCCACAAAATGTCTTAGAGTGGCTTAGGCAATGACTGGACTTAAATCCAAATAAGATGCTATTGTATGACCATAAATAGGATCATCGTGGTCCGAAATCCTCCAACATGGCAGAATTATAGCAATTCTGCAAAGAATGGTGGGCCAAAGTTCCTCCACAGCGATGCAAGAGATTAATTGCCAGTAATCAGGAATGCTTGAGTTGTAGCCACAAAGGGTGGCGTAGCCAGTTATTAGGTTTAGGGGACAATAACTAAACATAATCACATAATGACCAGGATGGTTTAGATAACCTTTTTTTCCTTTAGTAAACAAAGCCAGAATTTGAAAACTGCATTTTGTTTTTACTCAGGTTATCTTTGACATAATTTTTATTCTCAAAATCTGAAACATGTAAGTGTGACAGAAGGACAAAAACAGGAGAGACCTATAATAGCAAAAAAAAAAATTCATAGCAATATATTTAAAATAGTGATTGTCATGGTTGAGTTCTGGTTTGACTTCATTTTTCTGTTATTTTCATTTTTCATCTCATGTGGGTTTGGTTTGACTTTATTTATTGTTAGTTTTCATTGTCATCAGTTATTTTCTGTTATCTTCACTTCACCTCCTCTGCAGTTAGTCACACCTGCCAGCCACTAATTAGCCAGACTCACTTCACCTGCCAGCCTCCCTACTTAAGCCTCACTCTGCTGTCACTCCTTTGCCGGTCCGTCATCATTCTACACCTCTCCATGCCAGTCCCTGTTTTTGCCTTGGAAGATTTGTTTTTCTTGTTTAAGGTTAGTCCTGCCAGTTTCTATTGACTCATACTTTGCTGTTTGTCCCTGGAGAAGTTCTGCTCTGTGTCCTGGTGTCTCCAGAGAACTGCTAATCTGTTGTGGCTACGGGGCTGCTAGCCGAGCAGAACTGAGCATTCCCGGCTTCCTGGATAGTTGTGACTCTCTCACTCCGGGCCGTCAGCTCCTGCCATCACCTTCACTCCAGTTCTGTGCTACCTGCTCCTATGGCCTCATCAAACCTCCATCCATCAAACTTTCAATAAAGACTCTCTCAATTTTAGTCCTGTGTGTGTGGTTCTGAGTTTATCCGTAGACAAATCGTGACAGTGATGGGTCGGGCAACACCCATGCGTCGGCGCATGCGTCGGTGTCAGAGCGAAACCCGTGTCTGTGTGTATCGCTACGGAAAAGTCACGTGACCGATACAGCAACTGTTTCGAACTGATTGACGAGCCAAACTGTGTTTATAAGGAAGCGCATCTGTCAACGGGATGCATCTGCCAAAACAATCTTGCGTGTTTTGCGACTATACAACTCATCAAAAATTATGGAGCTTCCTCAACCAAAAAAGGTTTCTGCTGTGTGGGACCACTTTGTAATTTCGAAAAAGGTATTTGTTTTAATTTCATCCTGTTCCCCTCAGAGTTTCCACTTGATTTTCTGAATAGAAATTCATTTCAAAGTGACCTTTAGTTTACTGTTTTCTGCAGGTTAAATGTCGCAATTGCTCAGCAGAGCTTGCATATTTGAATAACAGCACCTCCTCAATGCTGAGGCATTATAGGGCCAAGCATGAAAACGAAATCCATGATACACCCATGATAAACTCAGGTATACAGGTATTTTACAACTTACTGACTTTGTTTTATTGATCATTCTGATTAATTTATACTTTCTCATTTTTAACCAAGCTTCCAGGAAGCAGATGCTCGATGAGGCTGTGCTTAATTTCATTGTGAAGGACTGCCAGCCCCTCAGCGTTGTGGAGAATGAAGGGTTCAGGGAGCTGGTTCAGCTCCTTGAGCCCTCATATGTTTTGCCAACCAGAAAGGTTTGTGTGGAAATTATCTAAAGTGGTAGTTTATTTATCAAATTTATTTTAAATATATTGATTTTCTTCTGGTTTGACTTGGTGTGGTTTTTCAGATCATCAAACAAATGTTGGCCAAAAAGTACGAGGAGGAACGGGAACGAGTGAAAATGGAAGTACAGCAAGCTGTGGCAGTGAGTATAACAGCTGACATGTGGACATCTGTGAACATGGAGGCTTACTTAGCTCTAACCTGTCACTACATTAATGAAAATTTGCAGCTGTGTACATCTGTGTTAGGTGTGCAATACTTTCCACAAAGTCACACTGCTGACAATTTGGCCCAAGTAAAAAGGGCCATGATGGAGGACTGGGCCATAACAAATTAAAGTGTCTTGTGACCGACGCAGCACCAAACATGATTGCATGTGCTAGACAGCTCCAAATTCAGCACTCAGTTTGCATTGCACATAGTCTCAATTTATTAGTTAGAAAATCCTGTGATCAGATCCCCACTCTTACATCCATCAGACACAAAGCCAGGCACATTGTCACATACTTTAGATCAAGCACTACAGCCAAGGAGAAGCTTGCTCAAGTGCAGCAACAGATGGGGCGACCAACCCTGAAACTTATCAATGAGGTGCCAACACGCTGGAACAGCACATATGAAATGCTGTCAAGGCTGAATGATGAGAAGGAAGCAGTGTGGGTATCTCTGGCCTGTCTAAAAACAGATTTGACTCCACTTACAGCTGATGAGTTTACAATCATAGGAGAAACACTTGTGCTTGCTCCTTTCCATCAAGCTACAGTGGAGTTGTCTGCAGAGAGGCGAGTGTCAGGGTCAAAGGTCATCCCAATGATGAAAATGCTCCATATGGCACTTGAGCGTAATGCTTCAACCTTGCACACTGACACAGCACGACACCTACATGAACACCTGAAGCGTCGAGTTACAGACACTGCTTCCAACCTGGAGTCATTAGGTGTGTTGACCCTGGCAACACTTCTAGACCGCAGATTTAAACACTCGGGTTCCACAGTTCCTCCAAGTGCAATGAGGCCATCAGCAGACTGCGGACAGAATGTGCCTAAATAGTTGGAGGCTCAAATGAGTTTCATGACGCCTCATCAACCCATCGCTAATTTAAAATAAACACATAACTTGTTAAAAGCAAAATGCTGACAACGACTTCCAGAGAACTCACATTGTATTTAGCACTTTTGTGGGAGCTGCTGTTGCTGTTTTGTTTATTTTTTGTTTACTCACCTGAGTTCCTGGCTCACCAGAACCCATTGGTCCGGCTGGACCAGATCTTCCTTGATTCCCCTTGTCACCCTGAAATAAAAGTTGTAAATCATAGGTAGGAGCTATTCTACTTCTTCTTCTTCTGATTTTTACTGGTGGGTGACATCTAACGTTTAGATGTATTATCGCCATCTACTATGCTGGAGTGTGGACCAGAGTGTCTCCCTTTAAACTAAATCCTTACATACAACCCTGTTTCCTTTAAAAAAATTATAACTGCTTTATTTATTTTATGTTGAATTAATATTTTATTAAGATCTATTCTCCCTATATCATATTTCATTATTTCTTGTTTTAGCTTCTCTCTACTTATCTTATACTTCTCACAATGAATTATTACATGTTCCACTGTTTCCATCCCCCTTCCACATTCACAACTACCTGTTGGGTGTTTACCAATCATATTTAAAGTTTTATTTAACCCAGTATGTCCTAATCGTAGTCTTGTCATTACTACTTGTTCTTTTCGATTCTCTCCAATTACCTCCATTTTCCCTACTTTCTTTTGTATATGAAATAAATGACGACCTTTAGTTCCTTCTTCCCATAATTGTTGCCATTCAGAAATTAATTTAATTTTTAATAATTAGGAGCTATTCTAGTTTCAACCCTCTCCACTTAGACACCAATCTTTACTGATTGAAAGAATACAATACCTTGGGACCAGGGAAGCCAACACCATTTTCTCCTGGTGGTCCAGGTGCACCACTTGATCCCCGATCACCCTTTTAAAATACCAAACAGTAAAATCAGAATTTAACTCCAACTTAGCTTGTGAACTAAACAATCAACTGAGAATATCAAACAGTATTATTTATTTGTCCTACTTTAGGCCCAGACCGTCCCTCCACACCCAGGTCTCCTGGTGCTCCTCTGGCTCCCTACAAAAAAAAAAAAGGGAACAAAACTAAGACGAAAATTTAAGAACCAGGAGATGAATGTTGAAATGCTTTCTTTGAAAGCAAAAGCACATTTTGTAATATTCTGGTTTATTAGATTAAGTTATTTTACTCTCCTGCTTTGATTTTTGTCTTGTCTAGATTCTTGTATAGTTTATCCTGTTATGTCCACTTGTCCTGTCAGCTTTTTAGTTTAGGTTCTGTCTTAGTTTGGTTTGTGTCAGTGTGGGTTTTGAGGTTTCTTTTGCAGTTATTGTTTTAGGTTTGGTTTCTGATCTGTTCTTGTTTTAAGCCTCAGCACTGATGTCTGGTCTAATTACTTACTCTGCACACCTGCCTAACTCTACCCCTGCTGCAATCACCTCTCACCGGTTTCACCTGCTTCCACCTCCATATAAACTGTTGGGACCAGACATCAGTCCTGTTGAGTTTATGGGTGAGTCTCCTCCTGCAATATTCTTTTTGTTTGCATTTGGATTTTTGACTCCCAGGGGTCCGTTCTTCGTACGTTGCTTAAAACATCCAAGATCAAATGACACATCCGAGATGATTTCATCCGGCTAATCATGATCCGGCTAATTGGGTTCTTCGAACACACCTGTTGTTTAGGATTAGTATCACTGGATTGAGTTATCTGAGAAACCTGCGCGTTCATGCGTTTGTTTAAAAGGGGAAATGTATCGATAGTAGAAACAATGATCAGCAACGCCGCTATTGGCTGTTCAGCATGGCCAAAGAACGCCCACAGTTTTTCTCCCAAGCAGAACAAGAGCTTTTAATGGAAGGTTATGCTGAATTTGAGTCATTAATTAAAACAACAGGGAACACCTCAAAGTCTGCTAGAGAGGGCTGGCAAAAAGTAGCAGACAAATTACATGCATAAGTGCTGTCCATGTTAGATGTTTCTATCACTTTCTACAGTATGTATTTTTGCATTTTAATAATTTCATATTTACTTTGTTATCTTATGTCAGAGCCTCCACAGGACCCACTAGAACATGGGGAAAAAAGTGAAGTACAAGAATATTCTACAAAATGGTAGCCTTTAATTATTATACTGTATTTTAAAAAGCAACTTCTTCCTCTTTTTTAAAAGCCATTGTTAAATGATGTATTTGTCTGTTTATAACAGCCTATAAGAAGGCTGAAAAAAACGGGTTCTTTTTACTTTTGTTGCATGAGGCATGTTTCACCCTTTCTTTTTCTTTCACAAAATGACACAGGGTGCCATCCGTCCCCTATATAAACGGCATCTTCAACAAAAAAAATGTATTTTGTCCGGAAAAAGAACACAAATTAAGAGGAGAAATTGAACTCCACAACTTGAAAAAGAGAAGAATTGCTCTAGAGATCGAGTTGCTTCAAAAGGACCTTCAGAGTAAGTTCTAATACACCATTTGACAGTAGTATTGTTGACTTTACATAACTATCTCTTATTGCAGGCAAAAGATGACTTGCTGGCTTTTCTTTATAAAGAATTGTTTAAATAAAAAGACAGGAACTAAGCATTATTTGTTTCGTCTTTTATTAAAGATTAAAAAATGGTGTTCCACAATTCTGTCCCGTCCTCTGCCACTAGGTGGTCCAAGTGCACTGGCTGGATATCCCTATCTCCTCCATTTATACAGCTGCGATCTAATCCTGTTTACATGAAATAAGCCTGGGGTCCGTTCTTCGTACGTTGCTTAAAACATCCAAGATCAAATGACACATCCAAGATGATTTCATCCGGCTAATCATGATCCGGCTAATTGGGTTCTTCGAACACACCTGCTGTTTACGATTAGTATGGCTGGATTGAGTTATCTGAGACAACGGCGCGTTCATGCGTTTGTTTAAAAGGGGAAATGTATCGATAGTAGAAACATTGATCAGCAACGCTGCTATTGGCTGTTCAGCATGGCCAAAGAACGCCCACAGTTTTTCTCCCAAGCAGAACAAGAGCTTGGAAGGTTATGCCGAATTTGAGTCATTAATTAAAACACCTCAAAATCTGTTAAACCCAGGAGAGAGGGCTGGCATAAAGCAGCAGACAAATTAATGCGTAAATACTGTCCATGGTAGATGTTTCTATCACTTTCTACAGTATGAATTTTTGCATTTTAATAATCTCATATTTACTTTGTTCTTTTATGTCAGAGCTTTTATGTAAAAGTGAAATACAAGAATATTCTACAAAATGGTAGCCTTTAATTATTATACTGTATTTTAAAAAGACACTTGTTATGTCAAGAGATCCAAATTTCAGTGTCATTCCTTAGACACGGGAAGTAAAGGACGCATGCAAACTGGGATTTTTAACAAAAAATTATTTATCTATAAAAAAATGAAGTTCTTTGTTTTCCAAGTCATAGCAACATGTGCGCCAGTTTAAGCCTGCTCGAGAGCAGGCTTATTTCATGTAAACAAGATTAGATCACGGCTGTATAAGCAGAGGAGATAGGGAAGTCTGCCGTAGCCATGTCCATTTTTACGACTGCAACCTGTTGCGGAAGGTGCAAGAATAATTTGCAGAGTTTTTCCGAATTAATCGCGTATTGCGCAATAGACAGGACCCTGTAGCGCAGCGCGACAGTGTAATTGTAGAGAGATTTTCTTGGTGGCTGTTATAAACAGACAAACACATCATTTAACAGTGGCTTTTAAAGAGGAAAAAGTGGTGTTGGAGCCATAAATCTAAAATATTTAAGTTATTTATATGATGGTTTGCTTTTTATTTTTATCCTATTCAGTAAGAAGATTTGTTCGGGCCATTTTATTGTGAAGTTTAGTTTACTTTGAAAGGCTTGCTTCCTGTCGAGCCGTATATTGTATTAGAAAAAACTATGGATGGATTATCTTGCCACGGAGCAATACAGTTTTACCGTGTAAACTGTGGATGACTTGGAAAAGGAAAATTTTCATTTTTTATGGATAAAGATTTTTTTTTGTTAAAATTCCCAGTTTGCACATGTCCTTTACTTCCCGTGTCTAAGGAATGACACTGAAATTTGGATCTCTTGACATAACAAGTGCCTTTTTAAAATAAAGTATAATAATTAAAGGCTACCATTTTGTAGAATATTCTTGTACTTCACTTTTTTCCCCATGTTCTAGTGGGTCCTGTGGAGGCTCTGACATAAAAGAACAAAGTAAATATGAAATTATTAAAATGCAAAAATAGATACTGTAGAAAGTGATAGAAACATCTAACATGGACAGCACTTATGCTTGTAATTTGTCTGCTGCTTTTTGCCAGCCCTCTCTCCTGACTTTAGCAGACTTTGAGGTGTTCCCTGACCTGTTGTTTTAATTAATGACTCAAATTCGGCATAACCTTCCATTAAAAGCTCGTGTTCTGATTGGGAGAAAAACTGTGGGCGTTCTTTGGCCATGCTGAACAGCCAATAGCAGCGTTGCTGATCAATGTTTCTACTATCGATACATTTCCCCTTTTAAACAAACGCATGAACGCGCAGGTTTCTCAGATAACTCAATCCAGCGATAATAATCCTAAACAACAGGTGTGTTCGAAGAACCCAATTAGCCGGATCATGATTAGCCGGATTTAATCATCTTGGATGTGTCATTTGATCTTGGATGTTTTAAGCAACGTACGAAGAACGGACCCCTGGTCTCCAGAAACCTGAGCCATTCTGTCTGTTCCTGTTTTTACCTGCCCTGCTTGTCTGTTTATTTTTGTGCCGTCTTTTGGTTGTGGGGTTTTTTGGTTTTTGCTCCAGTCTTTGATTTTGTAAATAAAGAACCTGATCTGAACCTCTGCTGGTCTGGCTGAATTCTGGGTCCCCTTTCTCTGATCCTTACACATTTTGTATGTTTGCTTTGATTAACATATTCATACTAGTGCATTAAATTGTGTTCAGTCAGGTTTGGATTTTTTTTCGCTTTTATAAAAAAGGTTCATAGCCATATTTTCACGCTGACTTAGTAATTTCTCAGTCCTCTACACTCATGACATAACATCCACAAACGTCACCCTTTGAAGAATGTGCTGAGCATGTCTTATAAAACAGCACTTTTGAGTTCTTATGTTGAGAGTCCTGATTTAACTTGCCTGCTTTCCTGTGCACGCAATGAGGCTAAACAGTGAACTATGACTGCCACCTGGAGGATTTAGAGGAGTAACCGCTCCACATAAGACCTTTGTACAACTTCTGTCCTGTATTAGACAGTCAATAAAAGCTGTTGGGGTCTATCCTTGGCAATTTTTTTAACTAGATTATTTCTTTCTCTCTTGTTAGGAAATGGCAGTCAACTGTTTCTTATATACAGTGCCTTGCAAAAAATATTTTGTTGCATCACAACCTGGAATTGAAATGATGGATGGTTTGTGTTAGCACCATTTCATTTACAGAACAAGCCTACAATTTTGAAGATGTAATATTTTTAATTGGGAAGCAAACAAAAAATTCAGGTTGCATTACTGTTCACTCCACCTAACGACAGTACTTTGGAAAGCCACCTTTTGCACTAATTCCAGCTGCAATTGGCTTTGGATAAGTCTCTATGAACTTGCCACATAATGCCACAGGGTTTATTTTTACAGTTTCATGTTGAAATAATTGTAACAGATAAAGAAGGATGATTTGTAACGGTAGTAGGAAAATTGCCCAGTAGTTTTGGTCAGTATTTATTCCCCCACGCTAGGGTAACGTGAATAATTTTCTCAATGAATTTAAATAATGCGTTGCTCGTAAAAAAGTGTTGGTTATTACAACTGATTTATTCTTATTAATTAGGCCCAAGTAGCAAAAGCGTTGCAAAGTCCTATAGGAATTTGAATGTCGATTGTTAATCTCCTGTCAAATGAGTTGACTTTTTAGATACACAAAAACAAAGTTTGCACACAAGACAATTATGCATGAAATTTAACTACTTTAAGGTCTTTGCAAAAGTCACAAAAGCTCTACACCACATCCTTCTCATTTACCTTGCTGATTGTTTAGGCCTCACCACTGGTGGTTTCCTCTGCCCCCGTTCGCATTTAGACATTGAGGGTTCTGGGTAAGGTGCATGGTGGGGGGGGTGGTGTGCTGGTGCCTGCTACCTTCTAGGGCACCCTCCCAGTTTTAAACGCACTCGAGAACAACATGCAGCAACACCACATTTGAGCACACAGAGGAGTGGGCCACCTGGTTAAGGTCTGGACAGGGGTTGGCTGGGGCTGGCGCCTTTGCTCTCCCCTGGAATATTGGGGTAGGGTGTAGGTATGGAGGGCAGGGTGTGGGGAGGTAGCCTCCTAAGGGTATTTGGGGTGGGTCTGGTTCAGTTCATGTTGGCCCCATCTCTGGGTGGATGGGCCCGTGTTTAGTCTGGGCTGGGACAGGGGTGGGGGGTTAGGACCGGAGTATGGTCAGGTTGTGTTGATGTTGGGGTTCACCACCTGGGTCTGGGGGCTGGATACCCTTCTGCATGTGGGGGCACTAGGGTGGGGACGTGTGAAAGTGACTGTGTACGTGGTTTTCTGTTTGTCTTTTTGTCAGATCGGTTTTGGACTGCCCCCTCTCCTGGGTCTCTCCCCTGGGAGAGCAGAGAGCAGGTATTTCTGTGTTGCTCCCTCTTGGGCGGCTTTGCTCTGGGGGTCCCTTTGGGCATCTGGGGTTATGGTTCCCCTGGCATCTGCCTCAGTGCTCTGGGAGGAGGGTCTTTGGTTCCTCACAACTGCTATTGAGCATTTTTTCTTATGGATAAACCTTACATACACAAGCACACTCTCACAAACACCTACAGGTGCTTGGGTCCAGGTCCTTACAGATTCACTTCTATACAGAAAACCCCTAATAATATATTTAGCTGTCACTTTATGCACTTCATATTAAATAATACTGTACAGTCTTCAGTGGTAGTATTAAAGCGTTGTAGTTTTTTTTACCTCAGTTGGTTTTGCTATTCGTTTTTATATCTCTCTTTGCAGGTGTATAAGCAGACTCAGGTTGTTATATTGCTCTCTCCCTTCCTCTCTTTTTCTTTCACCTTTTGTCCCTTTTAGCAATTTCTCTCATCTGTCTCTCTTGTATTTTCCTCTTCTACCTTCCTGTTTCTGTGTCCATTGAACATGAAATAGTCCCAGCATAAAATCTAATAAAGCTTTTTGCGTAAATAAATCAAGCAGAGCACTATGAAGAAAGCAGTAATGCTCCACTTGTGAAAGTAAAATCTGTTGGGCTCTCTTTGGCATTAAGACAACAATTCTTAATGCTACATTGAATGCACTAAAATGTTTGTGATGTTTGTTATGTTATGGTGATTGTACTGAAACAGCAATTTCCCTCTGGGATTATTAAAGTATGTCTGATTCTGATTCTGATTCTGATTGACAGACAGGACACACACAAAAAAATGGGGTACACACATGCAATTTCACAAGACCAACAGAAAGTTGGTGATCAATATGTATTGTAGAGGCATGGATGTGTTTAGCACTGGTCACAAGAGGGAGCCAGTGTGTTTGGATATATGTCTGCGTGTGTGTATGTGGGTGTGTCTGGGTGTGGATGATGGCCTGATAATTATCACCTGTGTCTGCCCATTGAGCTTTGTTTTTTCTTTTGTTTGTGACAGAGAGGGTTGACATAGGGGCCGATATTTTCTGTTGACCGCAAAGTAACAAATCAATAACCAAAGTATTTTTCCAGTCAATATACAAACTTGTCAAAGTGTATTATGCAAGAAGAAGAAAAATAAACACCCTTCAACCAGTATTGGAGCCAAGTTTCCTCCTCAGTCAGCGAGTCAGACAGATACCTACGTCCTTCCCTCAGTGACTAACCTAGTTTGCGATAGTCACATTATATGTATTGTACTAGGCTAAAAAGTCTCTTGGAGTGATAGCAAATTAGCTATTTTGGATAAAAGCTGCTATTTTGTCTCTTTTACACACATATCTGAGCAAACTCCTACATGTTTCATCTCCCAGACTTCATAATAACTCAGTATAGTCTTAACCCATTAGAGATCAAAAGTTATCAAAAGCTTTTTGCTGCAGAAAAGCATGTGGGTGTGGCCAAGCCTCAAAATCTGACTACTCGCTATAAAAGACAAATAACTACAAGATAGGAGCTGTACTAAACTTTCTGTCATCACAGACCAGCACTCAACATGTTCACATGATCGTTTGCTGACATCTCTTTAGCCCCAGCTACTTAGAACAGGAAGCGACTTGTTTCACTCCTTTTACAATCTGACTCATACAACTTTCAACCTCTGTCTGATGACTGAACAAGGTGTTGAGCCCTACTCTGAACAGTGACTGTTGGCTATAGGTTGTGTGAGCGTGTCAGAGAAGCAAATTTTGAAATCTCGTTCACATACAGCTGGCTCTAAATCACACATGCATGGTCCCTGATGCCTCTCCCTGATTACTAGATAGATACAAATTGTTTATGTTTTCCCATGGAGAAATGTTCAACACACTGCTATAGTAAGTTGACTTTTTGTCTGGAATGTCATGACTCTCACCAAAACATGGCTACGCTGTGGCATACCGGACTGTGCTATCGAGCTAGCCGGACACTCCAGGGGTCACCAACCTTTTTGAAGCTGAAAGCTACTTTATTGATGTTGTGTCACACAAAGGGCTACCAGTCCTGACCTTTGAACTAGAAGAGACAGAGTTCACCTTAACTTTATGTAAAATAAACACATTTTTCATGCTTTGTTATAGATATTGTCATTTTTAAATCTATATAAATACAACTGTGAATAAACACGAAGAGTAACGGAATAAAATAAAGTTTTAGAGGCAGCTCACTGGCGTGTTGTGCTGTTTTTAGAACAGGCTCATGGGCACCACATGTGGTCCTCGGGGCTACTTGGTTCCCGCAGGCACCATGATGGTGACCCCTGCTACGTACACTGGGCGGATAAATCAACTGATAACTGAAGACCAGAGGCGAAGGTTTGTGCATTTATGACAACAAAGCTTGGTGAACAAACTCAGTTACTCTTGGAAATTATTGCTCAGCCAACCTTGAGTTTCTCATAGTTAGACCTTTCTATCTGCAATGGGAATGACTGATTGACTCAATCTTCAGTCAACCAGGAGAATTCCCAGGCATAGGCTTGAAAACTCCACATAGAAAGACCACAGCTGGGATTTGAATAAATCACACGTCCCACAAATAAGTGGGACAACGTTTCCTTTTTTATTAACAAAGATCACCAACTTCTAGCTTTAAAATCAAATAGGAGACATCAGTACACAGTTGACTGTAATAAGTAAATGCAGATATTGTTTAATCTTCAGTAAAGTCAAAGAAACGACAAGAAACGTAGTTTCATCTATAAAATTGGTAGCACTTAGATTGTTTATTTCCTAATATATTCTTAACAATTATTTTTAAAATAGCCACCATCCTTGATGAAGGCATAAATATGTTTAAAAGGGGTTATATATAAACTATTTAGGGTGACTAAGTCTAAAAATTTGAATTCTCTGAAAGTATTCCTGAAAATAGAAGTTTGGCTTTTTCCGACTCATTAGGCCTGCTATACTACCTTTCTTCAATTAGGGCAGACTGGCAGAAACAATGTGTCTCTCATCTATACTGAGACAAGCCAAACCCTCTGTAAATGTCTATTAGACTTGCTAGCTAGTGAAATCTAATGAACTTAAACCAAAAAACCTAAACAAAACATTGGCGGCAGATGGAAGTGACTTTCATGGGAACTGGAGGCAGACAAGATTGACACGGAACTCTGATGCTAGATCCGGTTGTTTCAGTGAGACGGACAGGGGAAACAACCATTTAAAAAAAGAGAGGGAATGGATAATATGGCCAAATCCTAATCCTCTGTAACAAAGTCAGCTCTAAGACCTCAACTAAACATTGGAAGCTTGGATTCCCTGCTTTAGAGAGGCTACATTAGGAACAAGATAATACCTAAGCCACATCTCACATTCCACAAGTGCAGAGCAGGAGATGAATTCAGAGTCTGAAATACAAATGGTGGACAGGAATCTTTCAATT
The DNA here is from genome assembly GCA_037039145.1 of Fundulus diaphanus. NCBI lineage: Eukaryota > Metazoa > Chordata > Actinopteri > Cyprinodontiformes > Fundulidae > Fundulus > Fundulus diaphanus. The sequence goes on from CM073135.1 coordinate 1,366,292, forward strand.
ACTCCATACAACCAAATGTGTCTGTTTCATGATGGCAGGGAAAAGTTTAATTCTGCAGATTGCTGCTAGCTGTGGGCCTGACACAATTTATTTGAAGTAAACATATGCTTCAGTTTGTCATTTGTGTGAAGACAAACAGTACCTTGAATATTTTTGGTATATAGATCAGTTCATGATAGCCTCAATGACTGCAAAGGATCCAGGTAGTCTTGTCATGTACTTTAAAATGACATTACACTTACAAAGTGTTAAATGGACCGACCTTGTATAGCATTTCTCCAGTTATACGGATAACTTAAAAGCACATCCATACTACTCTGATTTACTCCAATGACGTCGCTATGTGGACAGATTCAAACAGCAATACACAGGTTTGTAGGTACCTTGGTTGAGTGTTTGTCCAAGAGGCACATCGATGTGGAGGGAACTGGAAATCTAAGCCATTGCAAGACAACTGCCTTTTCCATTAATCCACAGCTGCCCCAGTGGTTTCCACATGTGAAAACACCTTCCTAATGATGGCCAAAAACTGTTTGAAAACATATGTAACACTTCTAGGTTAAACAGAAATAATTTCCTCCTTTTTGATGCACTTCTTTGCGTTGTCTAACACACTACAGTTTGTTCTGAATAACCAAAATGCAATTTTTACAGAGGTTACCATACTTAGCTGTTGTTCCATGACCCTATGAATAACTTATTATTCCCATATAGTTGCCAAAAAAGCATCAGTCCTAATAACATTCTACGGTGCTGTGGTTGAGAGTTCAGCTTGGCAATATGATGATACTCCATAGGGCATTTTGAGAATCATTCTATGTGTGATATTAAAATTACACTCTCACCAATATTGATATAAATGTCCCATCTGCATCTATTTCATTGGGAACATAACTTTCCCTAATGCTCCTCAACATATTAGTCCCAATAAATATAAGGTCCACCCGAGGCTTGGCTGACTTTAATCTGTTTTAAAAACTCTTCAGTTTTCTTTGGCTTTTAATCCTGGGGAGCTAGAGCATTGGGCTAGTTGTGTTTTCTTTGTTTCTGCTTTTATTGCTTTATTTCATCATGTGAGATTGTGTTTTATTGCTCTTGCTTTTACTATTTATTGCTTATTTTACCTGTAAAGCAATTTGGTCACTTTGTTGTGTGTAACAGTGCTATATAAATAAAGACTGACTGATTGATTATTCACTCATTTTCATCCTGTCCATCCAGAAAACTCTGAGAGCACAGAGTATAAGAAGCAGCATCATTGCTACAACAAAACCAAATAAACATCTCAAAAAGAATTACCGACTCATCTGTTCAGATGTTACAATAATAAAGGACATTAGACAAAGAAGGAAAGAAAAATAAGACAAAAAAAAAAAAACAACAACCGTCAAACAATCGGAACTTTGTTTTGTGAGTTAACCTAGAAAATAGATTTCAGTTTATCTCTTTCAAAATTGTCTGGGTCTCAGAAAAGCCATAGTTTGGTTGATTATCTTAGAAAATATTCAAGAAAAGTTAGAAAACTAGCCATGTAAAGGCAACAGAGACTATGCGGGTGCTGACATTCAGTTAAATAAAGAAATCCTTACCAGACAGGTAAGGTGTTAAAATTTGTTGTTTTTAATGCAGTTGACAAAGGGTGAGGAATTTGGCTGCTTAGTAAATTATCTTTTATTCTGATCTCTGTGTTACTGTCTCTTTAGGCAGACTTTATCTTAACAATTTTTATGACTCATATTGATTTAAAAATGCCCTGTGATGGACTGGCGACCTGTCCAGGGTGTACCCCGTCTCTCCCCCAGACCGCTGGAGATAGGCACCAGCTCCCATGACCCTACACGGATAAGCAGGTATAGACAGCAGATGGATGACTTAAATCTAAAACAAATTTAAGGTCATATCACTCAGGCCTGGGTTAACCCTAACCTTAGGCCCTAAAGAGCATAGTGAAGAGATTTGAGAGGGTCCGTGGTTTGCTCTTTCCTTTGTCCGGGGTCTGTGTCAGAGCTGCTGCAGGAATTGGGCTCTAAACATTATCAAAAGCCCTTTTCAGATCATAGACATGGAATAGAAAATCCTCCCATTAGGGATCACTTTGTCTTTTCACATCATAAAATATATCCACAGAAACTACTGGCTGACTGATTCTAATGAGACAGATCTGAAAGTAATAATAATAATATTTCCATCTTTATTCTGCATTTAGCAAGTAGACATCCTTTTAGTAACCCTGATTGAAATAAATCAGGGAGAGTTAAATCTGATTTGATGTCAGACAATGAAAAAAAGCATCTGTCTATACAACATATGTAACCATATGTACATCCCATTATTGCTGATGTTAACATTGTATTTTTCTCTTTCTTCCCTGTGTTATAATAAAGAAATTGTCCTTGACCCTGTACTCTGTGTAATCTGTCATGCACCGGTATGTGCTGTATCAATTTTGATAATGATGAAGTAAGATTTTCTTTAAATTGTAAATGTGCTTCTTAACTATTGTGCTACATTGGAAAAAGCATCCTGACAAAAAATTATGCAAAACATCTGAGTGAAATAGAGAAAAGTAAATGTCAAAGTACGATAATATCGGGCTTTGTTTGATACATTACTATGTTACAACCCAGTACTGAGAAAATTATTCCTTTCACCTTTTTTTTCATTAACCCCATTTGAACACATTTGATTAAGTCATTAATCATTAAATATAGCAACAAAGTCGGACTACATGGAACATTTAAGAGTGGTGGCAGAGAATTGTATCGGACTGTTTGGTGTATGTATATATATATTTATATATATATAGGTAACCGTAAGTGAATGTTGGTCAAAGTAATAATAATATGCAGGCTTCACCTGTTCCCCTTTAGGTCCTGTTGGGCCAGAAGGTCCAGCCACACCCTGTGGATAAAGAAAATCACCGCTTTTACTTGCACTACAACTTCACTCTGACAGTTTATTGATTGTAACCAAACACTAAGGCCTACTTTTTCTCCTTTTGCCCCAAAAGCTCCAAATTCACCTTGTTCTCCCTGGAAATTAAAGTAATTGAACACATACAGTAGGTCAGTGGATATGAGAACAAACATCCATCTAAGGACTTACTGCCTATGTTTCTAAACTCATATGTCTATACTGGAAAGCCATTATATTAAAACATGAAATTATACAAAAAAATTAACCTAAATTTATGGTGTTTCATTTATAAAGTTATAGTCAAGAATGAACAACAATATTTTGGGTTATGTCATAAGAAAAAAATGGGGGTTAATTTTTCCAAGTCATATTTCCACCATCTTATTCATGCATTTATAAATGCCACAGTTCCAAACTAAATATTTAATTTAACTAATTAGGGTGGACCTAAATATTTGGTTTGGAGATAAATATTTAGCTCAAAAAGTCTTTAGCTAATATGCAAATTCACTTGCAGATAAGCGGAAGTGTCCAACATTCTAGCCCAAAATATAGGACGAGCTGTTTTAACAGCAACACAGATTTATATTCATGGATTACAGTAGGGAGATGTCCCCAACTTCCAGGGTTTTTGACCGACTGTTGATTTCAGCATTGTATGAATGAGAATGAAATGTTTCGCACAACAACAGCTATTTTAGAAGCAGGTCCCACTGCTTTTATAGACAGAATAGAAGAAGCATAGGCAGGCAAGCATGACACCCACACCCCCTCAGCCTTGCACCTCATCACTCACTCCCCATCCCTATCCTTACATGCCCTACATGCCCCCCACCACCACCACCCCCCCTCCAAAGTTCCCAACGGTTCTAGTTCCCTTAAACCACCATGACAACATTCTTATTTTTCATGTAGCTGGAAGTGTCCCTAGATTTCATGTGAGAGATCTGGTCACCTATATCTACAGCAACAGCTGCCACAGAGCCATACAGCTCTTGTAGATTTATGACCTAGCCAGCTGGGACAAAAGAAGTTAGACGAGCGGTGACTGAAGTGAAGCGATTCAGTCTCACCAGTAGCAGGAGTTTAAATTGAGGTTTGCAAGACCCAGCTTTGTTTTTGTAGTCCACTTCTGCTTATCTGCAAATGAAGTTGCATATTAGCTAAATATCTAGATCCAAGCTAAAGATTTCATTAGCAGCAAGCTAGCTTGCTAACTAAATGTTTAGGTCCAAGCTAAATATTTTTTGAAATTTATAAATGTATGAATGACATGACGAAAATAAGACTTGAATCTCCATCTCCATTTTTTTCTCTTTTGACAGGCTAAATAACCCAAAATACTGATGTTAATTTTTGACTGTGCAACTTTACAAATGGCACCCCATAAAAATTTACTTGGTTGGTTTTATATATCATAACTATTCATCATATGGTTCTATTGCTGAATTTTCCTAAATAATGTGTTATTTAGAAGATCAGAGATGATACATACCTTTTGACCTTTGTTGCCAAGCCTCCCCTGTAAAAAACAACCAGCTGACATTATTCTTCTCCCTTCAGACAGTTTAATGACATCATCAATAAATATGGCAATAGTCCAGATTTTCTGAAGTGAAGTTTTGAAGTTATTATCAATAATTGTTCCTTCAAACAGACATATCACATCACAGGCAGTTTATAGAAAAGTGAAGGAATCCTCAGATTGGTTTAAGGCTAACTGCTAGTCACACTGTTTTAGTGATACGATCAGTTTAGAACTCAAACTGGTGTATACTAGTGGAATATTGGCACGCCTTAGGAATCTAAAGTTCCACAAGAACCCATTACTAAGTCTTTTGTTGTTTTTGTAGCCGAATAATGCTGGGGTTACTCTGTATCATTCCACCTCATAAGTCACCAGGTGAACTGATAAAGCCAGGACTGCTAGCCTAACTGTTGCGTAGTAACACAGACGGGGTTTGACTGAGAAAAATGGAACAAATTTAATAGCTGTCCTACAGATTTGGACATTTTCAGTTGGAACTATTTTAAACTACCAAAAACAACTGAAACAGGGTCTCCTGTTTCAGTTGTTTTTAGGGCTAGCTATTAGCCTTTGAGCGCTCCGAGAATTATTCACATATTCTACAGATTTCAGGCAATAAGACCCCTGTCTACTACAGGTAAGGGAAATGCAACAGACAATGTTTTGACAGGACTAAAGTCTACCATTGAGAAAGTTAGTGTTAAGGTCACACTAGAGCAATATTCCCCTAAAAAGATTCCTCTTACGTGTTATTTCAAAGTTTACAACAAGAATCAAATTTCCCATTGCAATAAGATGTGTCATGGTGTTTTCCACCTTTAAATAAAATGTATATATGAAGGTATGAATATGCTAAACTAGCCTTGCAAGAAAACCTCTGCCTTCCTTGGAGCTGCCCCAAAATGAAATGTCCTCTTCTAACGTTAGGGTAGTTCAGTTGTACATGTTTGAGTAGATGACCTAGTTGGGGGCTGACCAGAACAAGCTTTTTTCATTGGGCTTTGAGTTTAACTGGAGTCAGGAGATGAGAAACATCCAGAGTGTGAAGCTCCTGGGTGGCAGTGGTGTCTCAGAGTAGCGAGCAGATTCCCAGATGGCTCCTGGTTGAACGTTTTGGCAGTCACACAGTTTCTTAAACCCTGCAGTTTCAGTTTTTTGTTTTTGTTTTGCCAACAGCTCTTGCGGCTCCACAATACATGTGCAGAGCAGTGATTCTTTACACAATGTTTATGGGCTGTATGAGTTTACTTTTTAACAAAACAATATTCTCACTAAACTAGATTCTGTAAAGTGTAACATGCATTGAGATTATTTCTGTTGTAAATAGATGAGTAAAGGAAATTAAATCTAACCTAATTACCAGACTGATTACGTGGGTGTCTAATTAGAACTGAAATTAAGTGAGTGACTGGTTTCACATCCATTCTGCTCTCTGACCAAGCAGCCAGCCCCTCCATCCCCACTGACGGTTATTTGTGGGCAAGGGCGTAACTTTTGGTCTACCATTGGGATTAAGCTCACTACCAATTTATTGAATCATATGATTTTGTCAAAGGATTCAGGCTAATTCAACGTTCTTGTATTAGAAATATATTGTAATCCTCTTACTGTGATTTACTTAACTTTCCTGTTATACGGTGGCCAAGAGGCACAAACACACTGAAATACATGTGATGCAAACACAAAAAGTACTCCAAAAACAAAAATAGGGTAACACACGCAATGGAGAAATGCTGCAATTATAGAAATTAGACACACAAAGTGCAAACATGCTGCAAACACATATGTTGCTGAAACACAAACACACGCTAAGGCAAAATGATGCAAACTGCAAAAACAAATGCAAGTTAAGAAAAACTGCAAACTAGCTCCACATAACGGAGCAGCCGGGTCCATGCCCAGGTCTGGTCCCATATGCCCTGGTTGGTGGTCGACTCTCCCTAGTGGTCTGAAGCACTTCCGTTACGGCGCCAGTTTGCAGCTTTTCTTAAATTGCAGTTGGTTTTTGCATTTTGCCATTACATGTGTTTTGTGTTAGCCTATTTTTTTGTGTTTTTGTATTTGCAGTGCATTTTCACCTCCACTGCATGAAAAGTGAGATTTTCGTCCCCGTAAACTACCGCAGATCTCCCTCATTTTCGGCAGTTAACGACAATTAGCAACCCGCGCTTGTCGCCGTTTGTCAGTGCCACAAATTGTCGGAACCGGAATATGACGTATGTGGAGAGCGATCAGCTGTACTAATGGCCCTAATTAGCATATGAATGCAGCGAACCCGCACGGCTGGCCAGGTCTGGCTTGAATAACCTACTCAGTATTGGCTGAAACCACTATTTTCAAACAAGTAAAATCGCTCGTGATTGGCAGCAAAACCACACGTGGCCAGGCCAGGCTTGAATGTTCTTACTTGTGATTGGTTGGCATATATATATATATTTATATATATATATTTATTTATATTTTTTATATATATATATATATATTTATTTATTCATTCATATTATGCTGTATATTCATGTTATCTTAAACTACTACACTATTAGTAGGCTACCATCAAGGACATGAATGAATTTATACAGGAAATGAACATTTGCCAGGAAGATGTTTATGCAAAGAAAGAGCTTTATTAAAACAAACAACTATATACAACGCGGGGATTTGCCCACACATGCGTATCCAAAAACACTACAACAACCTACAACCCCTACAACCCCGAGGAGGCAAACTGTCCGTTTGCCTCCTCGGGGTTGTAGGTAACTGGCAGCATTCTCTCCGAGGCAGGTCCGTTGTGCAGACGCCTATGTGCGTGGCTCTGTACTTCGGCGTCGCCTCTAACCGGGACTGCAGCTTCACACAGAGTTCAGAGAGATCCGGCCTACGAAATGACGGCGGCCGTACAATCCATCCAGAGACCCCGCCAACGATGCCATCTTCTTCAGCAGACATGCGGTCGACGGTGGCGGACTTCCAGAGTTCCACTTCCTCATCCGCTGGCACACTCTGCCTCGATTCCAGCAGCTGTAAAAAAAAAAAAAATCAATCAGTACTGTGCGATGGGATGCACTGCGTATGGACACAACACATCTACAGGGTTTCCCGCAGCGCTATCTTGGAGAGGCGGCCAACACGTGATGTTAACACGCGGTTTTTGTTGTTGCTTTCGCGCGTGCGTGAATGGCAGGGAAAAAACACATGGATACCCCCAGCTCCGCGAGTCGGTCCGCGCAAAACGTGTCGTCCCCCCCAACTCACCGCCTCGCCTAAGCAAACTCCTGCGGTAAACACTGATCTATCAATGCACCTGAAAAATAGTCACCAAATAAAGTCTTACCCTCTTTCTTCTAGCTCGACTCCGAGCTGAATTCTTGGCAGCTTCAGCTCCTGCGTACCGTCTCATAATACGTCTTACAGGCGGCTTGAAAACAATTACATGAGAGTGGTATGAATAAAAATCAAACGCAAGTCACAGTAACAAGGAAGGAGAAAACAGTAAAACAAGTCACTTACACACAATGTCGTCTTTATCAACATCGTGTAAATCTGGACTTGCAGTTATTGCTCCGAGCAAATAGGAGGTCACCGCCTCATTATGAGGCGTGCTTAGTCTGTGAAAACAAAATGTACAGTTATGATCGGTCTCTATCCGTATCTATTTCCTTTTACCGCAGAATGAAAGCATATTCTTTAAATCTTACCCTTGCTCCGGTTCATAGCGCCTGAGGACATGAACACACAGGAGCGGAGCGCTCAGCACGTTTTTTTTTTTACTTCTTCTTCTTCTTCTTCTTCTTCTTCTTCTTCTTCTTCTTCTTCTTCTTCTTCTTCTTCTTCTTCTTCTTCTCTATCATGGCGGATCGCAAGCAACTTTAAGGTGCATACCGCCAACTACTGTTCATGAGTGTGTAGCAACACTGTTTTACATCTATTAAATTCTATTTGTTAATTTTGTATTCTGAAGATAATAATAAATAAATAATGCTTTCCTTAATCTATAAATATCCTTTATATTTCCTTTATTTGCCAATAATCCTTTAAGACTCCATTCTTGGCCCGTCCTTTTATTCCCAACAAGTTTGTAAAATTGTTGAAGTTACGTTTTCATCCATACTACTTTTAATTTTCATCCGATATACTAAACCTAATTTCATTCTTCTGAATTCCAGTGGAGTTTCTCCAGTCTCTACTAAAAGAGCATTGATAGGTGTTGTGTTCACTGCTCCTGTGCATATACGTAAAGCCCTACTTTGTAACCTATCTATTCTTTGTAATGTTGTTTTAGCTGCAAATAAAACTGCCATAATGTATTATTGATCTCATGAGAGCCCTATATATGTTTACTAATGATTGTCTATCTGCACCCCAATTATTTCCAGCCACAGCCTTCAGTAAATTTATAACTTCTAACTAAATAACACATTTTACGAAGTGATCAGTCCACAAGTGAAAAACCAGGAGACTTGTTGATGAAACTTCTAGCCATGATGCTTTTGTCATGGCAATCAACCTTCAAGATTTCTGACAATGCCATCACATCACTTCTTCTGTGCATCAAACATTTCATGTGGATACTTGGAATTGTGTGTGCTAATTCCCTCACTGCCTTTGTAAGCAATATTCCAAAGACTTTATTCTCCTTGAGGAAATGGACTGGTGTCCTCCGTGACAACTTCTTACAGTATGTGGTTTGTCCAAAATGTATGACAGTATACATGCTTACTGAAACCTACGAGCTCAGACGCGGTGGCACAAAGGTTTGTAAGACTTGTGGACACATACCATTCTACAATCACCCACAGCTAAAGTCTGCATTAAGGAAGAAATGTGGCTCTGTCTTGCTAAGAAAGGCGAAACCTCCCCCTGCAACACTGATTTGCGTTTGTATAGCTCACAGCATTTTCATTTACATGTTAAAGCCTCCCCTAGAATTAGGAGGAGGGGGGTCATGGGGGGGACAACTGCCACGTCAATTTCTGACAATTCATGGCAGTTTTCGGTGTTGCCTGGAAATTACCGTGAACAGCTGTTAACCTGAACTTCCACGACAATCTACAGTGCCGCATAGTGACGGAAATCACACTTTTCATGCAGCACTGCATATCCTTTCTCTTCCACATCAGTTCGACAATTAATAAAAGACTTACTTTTGGCATTATTTTTTCTAATTCAGTACAAAATATTTTACATCCGTAGACTGTATTTTCTGACGTACCAAATTACTCAATTTCCAGGTGTGTTTATTTACGTATATACTAAATTAAATATAGTATATAGTATATACATATATACTATAATCAAATTATATACTATAATTTAAAATTACAACACATGATTTACCTAATCCAGCAATAAATAAATAGACAAGATCAATTAAAAATGTTTGCATGATCAATTTCTACGTGTAGGCCTATTACCTGGTCCTCTACCTTTCCCTGTGTTCTGTCACCCTCTCTTTGCTACTTTCTGTAATAAACATTTGTAATTTATTAAATGTGTCTAACTGCATGTCATTGAAACATGCAGTTATCACAATTAAAAGTTCTGGAGCTCCAAGACAAAATATTTAACCATGACTCTACTGCCGACTGCCACTGTAGGTTCTCATCGCTTCTCTTAATGTGTAAAAATGAGCTGTAAGGCTTCACAGTGCAAGTCATTGGAGCTAGCTGCACTCATTTACAATGTGTGATGTTATGCTCATGTATAACATGGAAAACAGATATAATCACTGGTAAAGAATAAATTGTAAAAGCAATAAAACATAAGAATTAAACCTTTTACATAAATTGCTTGTGAGTGTTTTTTTCACGAAGGTTAATCCCGTGCAGGAAAAGACTGAAACATTATGAAATACCTGACGGCCCTCTGCTCCTGGATGGCCATTAGTACCAGGTTCACCCTGAAGTCATGGAGAGCAATCAAAACAAATGGTAAATGGCTTGTACTTGTACAGTGCTTTATCAAGTCCAAGGACCCCAAAGCGCTTTACACTACATTCATTCACACACACATTCACACCCTGACGGTGGTGAACTATGTTAGTAGCCACAGCTGCCCTGGGGCGAGGCAGAGGTGAGGCTGCCATATATCAGCACCACTGGACCCTCTGACCACCGCCAGCAGGCAGTTCGGGTGAAGTGTCTTGCCCAAGGACACAACAACTGAGACGGTTGGAGTGGGCGATCAAACTCCCTAACTCCTGCGCCATTGTCTCAGGAGTTAACTCATCAAACAACTATTCATAAACTAATTCAGCTAATAAAACAATGGACCATGAATACAAATAAAACCTTACCTGAGATCCCTTTGGACCTGGCGCACCATCCGACCCTGTCTTTCCCGGTTTCCCCTAAATCAAGGAAAAAGGATACAAATCAGATTGATTGGTGTTTTCCAGAGTTGTATGTAACTCAACAGAATGCATCTTCTTGAAAGACAAAATGTATACACCAGACAAGCAATAACCCCAGACAGCAAAAATGAATCCCAACAGGCTCTGACTGTCAGTCCATGCTGCATTCTCTTTATCTTCAGGTCATTCTGGGCTTCATCTTAAGGTTATAAGGCTGGAATGTTGCACACAGGTCACCGTGCACCATATACTGTATATCTAAGGTCAGTATAGAGCATGGGTTAAAGCAAAAATAATCAGTTTGACTGAAAAAATTTTCAAGTCAGCCCATATATTCCCGGGACCGTGGAAATAACGCCACATTAGTTACCTCACTTGCTTATTGTGCAAAGTCAACTTTAACCAAATCTGGTAGGTCTACCATATCCACTGACCATTCATGTCTCTGTCCCACCTTTCAGCTTCAGAGCATTGGTGTCATCCTGGACAGCCTCCCATCCTCTCCTTCACTTTCCACATCATCACCTGGTTAACTTTCATCTCAGCAGCATCAAGTTCTTCCTTCACACTTCTGCCAGACTGGTCCACACTCCACGTTACAGTTTTAGCTCCTTTCCCTACCGGTCTTCCAGAAAACCTCCATAAACTACAACTAGTACCAAAGACAGCAGCTTCATCATTACATCATCTACTTCACATCTGAACATTACCTCCACTGGCTCCCTGTCACCTTCAGTATAAATTAATCATATGAACAAACAAGGCCAACCACAACCTGGACAATGCAGGACACATGATCAACACTATGATGTCATACATTTTAGTTTAACACAGATCTCGCATTACAATAATCACTCTCTGCTTTGCCCGTTATTGCACAGCAATTAATTATCATGACTCTGTAGGGAAAAGCCGGTATAAATCGATGAAGGATGGGATGTTAATTTTTTTAAAAGTTTAATAAACTTGCTCAAAGTTTATCAGAAAAAACATAACTTGCTTTTAAATATGGACATTTTTAATAAGCAAAATGTTATTAATGTATTTCGTAAAGTTATATTGTTGAAGGTAATCTTGGCTGCAGTACTGTCTGTTTGGCAGGTGTTTTGGTGTTGGAGTAAAATGAGTCCATAGATCCACAGACAGGAGGCTTGTTCAGTGGTTTCTAGTACGACTTGCTTCTACAGTGTCGCTCCACTGCGTGTAAAAATAAAAAAAAATAACTTCATAAAAGCTCTCTGAGAATCACCTCTGGCCTCACCCAGTTAGAACCCGCTCTCAAGTCCATGTTGTAGCTGCAGTTTATTTTTTTGACGTCGTTTCCTTAATAATCTGTACACATCAAAATCCTTGTGATTTTATTAAGAGTGTCGTGGTGCGCAGCGGCTCATCAGGTGGAGCTGCTGCATATTGACTGGTAGCCGCTCTGACTGCAGCTCTGCCTTCTTTTGTTCAGAAAAGCACAGGTGAAATTATTTATTTTATTTTTTTACTTTTTCCAAATCAGACCCAGTCAAATGTGGGACAAAAGCGCGTCATTCTAAATTAGCCTGAGCTAGCGCTTTACTCTTCGAATTTTAAAGAAAGCGTAAAAGCGAATAATGAGGAGGTCCCTGGTGGTTTATCAGCTAAGTTGCTCGAAGCCAGTGAATAAACGCTGAAAGGTGACATGGCCACAGGTGGAAATAATTCATTAATTAACTGCAGGAGCAGCGACAGTGTGGCCGTTTCTCAATTCACGACGTCAAGCGGTCTTGGCGAGAACACAGGAAGATCGGACTTGACAAGAACGCGAGCACGCAGCACATATGGTGTATTGGAACAGAAGCGTACTTGTGACGTCATGAGACGCACAGTTCTTTAGCATTTCTTTAACATTCAAAACTATTTATATACTACACCACAATAAATCTTATTGAAAACATTTTTAAAACAACATTTTTAATTTCTAAAAAGCCTAAAAATTATCTTGCCGCGGTGCATTCTGGGAAAGCGGTCAGTCTGAAGAACGCACAAGTCCAAGTACATCCCGCTGCAGCCTGCGGGAAGGCGGGACTTGACATCAAGCAAGGACAGCCATATTGGATTTCCGCCTTTTTTTTTTTTTTTTTTAAGAAGCCGATCCAAATTGCTTCCATACTTACAGAGAACGAAAAAAAATATAAAATAAATAAATAATAACAATTAGGAGTTTTCCATACAGTTCTGCATCTGGGGCGAGATAAGGACAGAGGGAGCAGAGAGAGGCAGCCAACACAGTAACACATAGAATGGATGAAAAATGGCAATGATATTGATACCAATGATAATGATAGCAGTGATAATGCTAGCAGTAATGCTAGCAATAAGACTATGAACAGTGGCTGTAACTGTAGCTGAGTAGGAACACGGGGACAGCAGGAAACTCCCAATCACAGATCCAGCTTCCACAGCTCTAGGAACACCTGCAGGGAGTGATAGGAGGCGAGAGGAGGGGGACGAGAAAGCACAGGACTACAGGAAAGGGAGAGTGTCCAGTTAGTAACATCGTTAATGAGGTTGCATCGGGAGGGAGAGAGAGAAAGAAAAGGGGAGCTCGGTGCATCATGGGAAATCCCAAAGACCACAAAAACCTTCTTAAATGTAGCTCAATTAAAATTGCTTTTTTTATGTAAACTCAGACAAGGCCTTAGAAGTTATTTAATTCACCGTTGTTCACTTGATGAAGACTGGAAAACACAGAAATTGTGCTTTTCAGCAAGACACTGTCATGACTGCAATACAGTGGTACAGAACCTGGAGACTGTGACACAGACTCTGAGCACCGTCGGACCTTGGCACTGTGACCCTCTGCCTGAAAAGTGATGTAGCTGCATTATATGCAGGCTGTCAGTTAAGCTTTTAGACATAATATAAGAGTAGACCCCGCATTGACTGTCACGGCGAAAGAATTACGGCCGCCATCTTGGGGCGGTCGACCTGCTACCCTAACCTGCTGATTCAAGCTGAACACAATAATTATACCTCAGCACTGGGCGGCGTATTTTTGTTTAAATCGACGGACTATTGACGTCAGGGCTCGAGGGATAACTTTTCACAAGTAAAATTAAAATATATTGTTTATAATGTGATTTTTCTAATATTAGACAGAGATATACAGGTCTACACGTCCAAGTTTTTGTGACTTAATCTCTCCAAAATTGCATCTACTCCGTGAAGGCATCAGAGCTGTAGACATTGGTGAATATATATATATATATATATATATATATATATATATATATATATATATATATATATATCTATATATATATATATATATATATATATATATATATTATTCACTAATGTCTAACAAAGCTCTGATGCCTTCACAGAGCAGCTGCAACGATCAATAGATAGATAGATTTTTTTGTTATGGCCTGGCTCTTGGACCATAACAAATCAAAGGGAAGTCCCGCATGGGATAACTTAAAACGAGATTTATTTAACAAAAATCATAACTGGTTGGAGAGGAGAGGGAAAGAGAGAAGTAGGTGGCAGAGAGAGAGAAAGAATGAGCTGAGTTCCTCCGAGCTGGTCTGATCTAAGCTGCTCCCAGCTGGGGTTGATCATCTGGTGCTTGGCCTGGAGCAGAGCTTGCGCTGTCAGGTGAGGAAGCTTGCTGACGTCAGTCTGGCCAGCTGCCTCCACTTCCAATCTGCACCAATTAGAAGCTCTACACAGGGACTCAGAGGAAACTATATATATATATATATATATATATATATATATATATATATATATATATATATATATATATATATATATATATACTGGAACTGTGTTTTTGTATATAGTAATAACAATTATTAAAGTGTATGAGATACATACATTCTGTCAGAATATTCAATTACTGTTAACCACACTAAGAGTATTTAAATGCACTGAACCATTTGTTATAATAGCTATAGCTTTAAAGTTTTCAAAAAAACAACAACGTGAAAATTAGTTCAATAATCAGCGAGTATAGTTGACTAAAATTGATTCTGCACCTGGTTAACACATTACACTTAACTGAGTTGTCGACCGCCCCAAGATGGCCCCCCTAAATCGATTCCCTCCCCTGTTACGTCAGCATTTACAATATGGCTGTCCTTGATGTGGGCAGGGCTTGATGTCAAGCCCCGCCTTCCTGCAGGCTGCAGCGGGATGGTTCTCCACAAGTCTGCTCTGATGCATGCTCGATAAAGAGGGCGGGGCAAGATCAACATCCGGGGATGTGGTGCGTTCTCGCTGTGGCGTTCTCGGCAATAGACCAGTTCACGCGTGACGTCAGTGCTACATCCGGGTCACGGTGGTTGGCAAAACCAGTACTGTTCTCGTCTACTACATGACAAAACGGGTGATTTAGAGCGTATTTTTAGTTAGTTTACTTTTGGAATCTAAACAATGCCTACCACTTGTTGTGCTCCCGGTTGCACACAGAGGCATTCCAAATCGTTGGATGTACGTTTCTGTCGTTTACCGAAGGACGAAGAAAGAAGAAAGAAATGGATATTTTCAATGAAAAGAGCGCAGGCAGACACTCCCAATGGACTGGGGGATCCATCATACCACGACAGAATATGCTGTCTACACTTCATCTCCGGTAAATACAACTTAATAGTCATTGTTCTACTTGAATAGCGGCGGAGGGGGGGTGGCGATCGCTAGACGGGGCCGGGAGAAGCAGAGTCGATGCGCTGCAGCAGCAGCAGCTGCATTACGCCCCCGTTCACGGGCGCTAGTACTTCTGTGTTTACGCTGCAATGTCGCCGACACCCCCACCAATTTTAACAAGACAAAAACACCAAAATAATCCGTAGTGAACTATGTTTTTTTTAACCTACCGGGCGGGTCTTCCTGTCCGACTCCGCGTTCGTATGTTACACAAACATGTCTGAACATCCATCCATCCATCCATCCATGTTCTGACCCGCTTAATCCCTCATGGCGTCGCGGGCGTTGCTGGAGCCTATGTCCAGATATGATATAATTGTAGCCGTCCAGTGATTTCATGCTTCCATGCTCTCTCGTGTGTACTGGCCTGCGTGTTTATAAGGAAGCTGTATATGTCGCGGCACTGAACACTTGGCAGCATTTCACAGACTCGCTCCATCCCTTCAGGCTTTTGCTGTGTGGATCTGGCAATCTGATACCATCAACCATCAACTTAGTCTTAAAACGATCTTGTGATACGTTATCTAAAGAAGAAAAATACGTGGAGAACTCGTCAGTTTCTCTGTTTGCGTCCGCCATTGTGTTCGTCTTTTGCCAACCAGTCCGGCGCGCATGCGCGAAAAACCCGAATCAAAACAATAACAATGAACTGGTCTATAGACCCTTTTCACATGACGTCACTCAACTTCCGTTTTGAAGCGGAGCCGGGTATCTTTACTTTCGGCTACATGCTTTTACATAGAAAATTCGGGAGGTGAAGAGGTGTTTCACTGATAATCAGCGCGATTTCATAAGGTAAGACTGAGACCACAATGTGTCGCATTGACTATCTTTATTTTCCTTAGTATTGGTAGCAATCATTGCTGTTATATAGATGCTTTGATCGGGACAGTAACATGTAGATCAAAGCTAACATACAGCAGCTTGTTAGCTTACCTTACCAAACTTTTACCTATCAGTAATCAGCGTGATTTCATTAAGTAAGACTGAGAGCACAATATTAAACGTGTCTTATTGACTATCTTTATTTTCCTTAGTATTTGTAGCGATCATTGCTGTTATATAGATGCTTTGATTGGGACAGTAACATGAAGATCAAAGCTAACATGCAGCAGCTTGTTAGCTTACTTTACCTGTCATTAATCTGATGTAGATGTTATAAAATGATTACTGTAGCTTTGCTATTATAGAAATAAATCTTGTTCACGGAGTGAAAAAAGAGACATTTATCTGCTACATTGTTCCCCTTACTTGATTATGGTGACGTGTTATATATAATTGCAGTCACTGAATTAAAAAGATATTATTCCATTTGAATCTTTTTGTTCATTCCTAAAAAAATTACCGTGGGTCTATTGGACAGTACTTCTGTTTCTGAATTTTCTGTGTATTATAATGAATTTTCTTCATAATATTATTTGCACTTATATTAATGCACTTTTTTTTAGTTTTTGTGCAAAATACTGTATATTTTAAGTAGAAGCCTGAAATTGTTTTATTATACTGTATTAGTAATGACATGTGCTGCTGACCTCTTAGTCAGATCAACCTTTAAAAAAGAGATCTTAATCTCAATGGGAGTTTATCTGGTTAAATAAAGGTTTTAAAAAGTATTATAATTAATCTATTTTTTCTCCCCTTGTGTCCATCTCTCAGCAGCATCATATCCACCAAGCATGGCACAATCACAGAGAAACTGCTACTGCAGTGTCCCACAGTGTTCGAACAACAAAAAAAACTTTCCATATCTCAGTTTTCACGACTTCCCGGCTGATGCTGATACTGGAGCCTATTGGGTGACGGCAATAAGAAGAGACGAGGGGCCGAATTTTAAAATCCTTCGCAGCAGCACTTACGCCTGCAGTCAGCACTTCTCTTCCGAGGACAACTATGTTTCTGCAAGTGGTCTTTAACAAATTAAACATCTTTCTTTCTTAAAGATAATTGAGTTATAAGTTTATTTAGCTATTCCCAAGATAATTTCATTGGCTCACCACGTAAATTTTTATTAGAGCTGTCAAAATCAATTTGTTAATGAAAGGAAATTAATCTGAGAAATTAATTAATTTCTGCACATACAAATGGTTTTTAAAAATACTCACCTGTACACTGTGATCGCACACCGTCTCTTTCTCCTGCATTGTTTACATTTCAATTGTTTACTGTTAAATCACTGCTGCACTTTATCCTGTAATTTACTGTAATTCTCAAGGCAAGGCAAGGCAAGGCAAATTTATTTATATAGCACAATTCAGTACAAGACAATACAAAGTGCTTTACATGATTAAGATATAGCAAAATAATAAAATGTAGATAGAAAATAGAATAAAAGCAAGTGGGGATAGAATGTAGTAACAAAAAAGAACATTAAAAACAGTAAAACTGTTTAACTAGAACAGTCAAAGGCAATTTTAAACAAATGTGTTTTTAATCTTGATTTAAAGGAACTCAGGCTTTCAGCACTTTTACAGTTTTCTGGAAGTTTGTTCCAGATCAGTGGAGCATAGGAACTAAATGCTGCTTCTCCGTGTTTGGTTCGTGTTCTAGGTATGCAGAGAAGGCTGGAGCCAGAAGACCTGAGTGGTCTGGATGGTTGATACACTGATAACAAGTCTGTGATGTATTTAGGTGCTAAGCCATTTAGGGATTTATAGACTAACAGAAGTATTTTAAAGTCTATTCTCTGAGATACAGGGAGCCAGTGTAATGACTTTAGAACTGGGGTTATGTGCTCTACTTTCTTAGTCTTAGTGAGGACGTGGGCAGCAGCGTTCTGGATCAGCTGCAGCTGTCTGATCCACTTTTTGGGAAGACCTGTGAAAACACCGTTGCAGTAATCAATTCTACTAAATATAAACGCATGGATTCGTTTTTCCAGATCCTTCTGAGACATTAGTCCTTTAATCCTGGAAATGTTCCTCAGGTGATAGAAAGCCGACCTTGTAACTGTCTTTAGATGCTTTTGGAGGTTCAGGTCTGAGTCCATCACTACACCCAGATTTCGGGCCTGATTGGTGGTTCCTAGCTGAAGCAGCTGAAGCTGTGTGCTAACTTTTGATCTCTCCTCTATTGGTCCAAATTTTATTACTTCAATTTTGTTTTTATTCAGTTGAAGAAAATTTTGGCACATCCACGTATTGATTTCTTCAAGGCATTTCCTCAGTGCTTGAATGGGTTCATAGTCACCTGGTGACATGGTGATGTAAAGCTGTGTGTCGTCTGCGTAGTTATGGTAGCTGATGTTGTTGTTTTTTATTATCTGAGCTAGAGGGAGCATGTAGATATTGAAAAGGAGGGGACCCAGGATGGACCCTTGGGGAACCCCACATGTGATTTTTGTCGTCTGGGATGTAAAGTTACCTACTGACAAAAAAGTCCCTGTCCTTTAAGTAGGATTTAAACCAGTGGAGTGCTGTACCAGAGAGTCCGACCCAGTTCTCCAGGCGTTCTAACAGAATGGAGTGATCAACAGTATCAAATGCTGCACTGAGGTCCAACAGAACCAGCACGGTGGTTCTTCCACAGTCTGTATTTATATGGATGTCATTAAACACCTTGATAAGGGCGGTCTCTGTACTGTGGTGAGCACGGAAGCCAGACTGGAATACGTCAAAGCGACTGGTCGTTGTTAAGAAGGTGTTTAATTGTTGAAACACAGCTTTTTCAATAATCTTACTGATAAAGGGGAGGTTTGAGATGGGCCTGTAGTTCTGGAGTAGTAGTTTGTCTAAATTGTTCTTTTTCAGCAGTGGTTTGATAATTGCCGTTTTTAGGGACTGGGGGAAAACACCTGACAGAAGGGACGTGTTTATTATCTGTGTCAAATCAGACGCTATGACAGGTAAAACTTTTTTAAAGAAAGCTGTGGGTAGAACATCAAGCCAGCTTGAGGAGGAACTTAACTGCTGAATGATCTGCTCTAAGCTTTTGGAGTTTATTTGGCTGAATTGGGACATTTGGTCAAAATCAATTCTGGTAGGAGACAACTTTGGTACTGAACTTAGTATGGATGTACAAACAGATCCTCTAATCTTTTGGATTTTTTCAGTAAAGAAGTTAGCAAATTCGTTGCAGGCCCTGGTGGAGTGGAGTTCAGAAGCCACTGACACAGGAGGATTTGTTAATCTGTCGACTGTGGCAAATAAGACACGAGCATTGTTAATGTTTTTCTTGATGATCTCTGAGAAGAAAGATTCTCTTGCGTTTTTCAGTTGTAAGTTATATCTGTAAAGTCTCTCTTTATAGATGTCATAGTGAACCTGAAGTCTGTTCTTTCTCCATCTGCGTTCAGCTTTCCTACATTCCCTTTTTTCACCTCTAACTGCTGGAGCATTTCTCCAAGGAGATTTTTTCTTCCCGGAAAAAACCTTCACTTTGACTGGAGCAATGCAGTTAATGATGTCTGAGACTTTAGACTGAAAGTTATCTACTAGCTTATCTACTGAGTTGCAGCCCGAGGTTGAGGTAGCAGAGTAAGCTTGAATAAAAGTTTCTGTGGCATTGTCCTTAAAGGTGCGTTTTCTTACGATGTCCCTTTGGCTAAATGAGTCACTGGTAATGATACATTCAAACGTAACGGAGAAGTGATCAGATAGGGCAACATCAGTTACATTGACCTGTGAAATTTTTAGACCTTTAGTGATGATCAAGTCTAAAATATGTCCCTGTTTGTGTGTTGGCTGTTTAACATGCTGAGTTAAACCAAAGTTTCTAAGTGTGTCACACAGTTCTTTTGCACTTCTGTCTTCAGGGTTGTCAACGTGAAAGTTGAAGTCTCCCACAATAATTAAACAGTCATAATCAACACATATCACAGACAGCAGGTCACTAAAATCATTAAAAAAGTTTGATGTGGACTTAGGAGGCCTGTAAACATTCAGAAACATAGTTCGTACCGGGCTCTTTACCTGGAGAGCCAAATGTTCAAAAGAGTCAAATTTTCCCAAAAACACCTTTTTACACTTTAGTGAATTATTAAACAATGTTGCTACTCCTCCACCTTTCCTTTGCTGTCTGCTCTCACAAAGAAAATTGTAGTTTGGAGGTGTTGACTCTAATAGAATAGCTGCTTCGTTAGATTCATGTAACCATGTTTCTGTTAAAAACATTACATCAAGATTATTGTCAATAATAAAGTCATTAATTAAAAGGGATTTTCCTGACAGAGATCTAATGTTTAATAAACCCAGTTTATATGACTTAGTGGTTGATGATGTCTCTGTGGCAGGTTGCATCTGACAGTTTATGACTTTTAAGTATTTGTTCCTGTTTATCCTTTTGTTTTTCTTTTTTCTGCCACGTATCATCACAGATATTCCATAATCCCCGGCAAAAGACCCAAGCTGATTCTGGGAACTGTCATGTCTGATAAACTAAATCCAACTTTCTGTAGTTTTGGTTAAGAGATAAAAAGGAGATAAAAAGGGAGGAAAATGCAAGCAAGCAGGGAGCAGAGAAAAGAGCGTCCGAGTAGGCAGGACAAGCAGCAGCAGCTCTCAAGCTGTATGCAAACGGGATTTCGTTCTGTACGCACTCTGTGCATACAAAATGACAAATAAAGTTGTCTAAGTCTAATTTGTCTATGGATGAACCCAGAACCACACACACGGGACTTAAAATAAAAGTCTTTATTGAAGGTTTGATGGGATGGAGGGTGATGTAACCAGCGAGGTAGAACTGCACGGGAACAGGGTGATGGTGTTGGCAGGAGCTGACGGCCCGGAGAGAGACTTCTTGGAACCAGGAACAGGCAGCAGGGTCCACAGCTCGGAAGAGAATTGACAGTTCAGGGAAGAACCCACCAGAGCTCGGCAGCAGGCTCTTCTGTAAGGCAGAGGGGAACCGGAGCAAGGCAGCAGGATAAACAGGACAGGTAAAAGGTAAAATGGACAGAGCTGCTATGAAGTATCTATGTAATAAATAACTAAAATATATGAAGTGTGATGTCTGAAGTTTTTTAAAATCCATGTTTTTTTGGTCAGTTCCTGAAAAATAACAGTATAGGACACAAGGGGTTTGCCCCGACAGCAGCATAATCCATAAATACTATAGTGAACTGATTATTAGTGTGCATGCAGTGTGCATTCAACATTATTGACAGCGTCTTTCTCAGTCTATGATGTCCTAAACTATCACAGTTTTAACAGGAATGGGCAGAATTATTTTATTAATTGAGGCTCCAAATGTACTGACGAGACTGAGAAACACACTGAACCCACAGAGGAATTTTGAGGGATACTGCAAAGTCTGCAACCTCAGTAAAATACTACACAAAAAAAAAAACGGGAGGGAATGAGGCTCCTCATTTTTATTCATAGAGGTGTGACAGCGTGCTCTAACTGTGACCAAGTGGCCAAAAGCATTGACACTGTTCCAAAACAAAGTATGAAAAGGCTCAACATTATACATCAACTATATCCCTGGTGAGACTCATTGGCTAAAAGCTGTGAAACAGATAAGCTGATATAGCAATAAAGCTAGCGTAGCAATATAGTAGAGAAATAGAAAACTATTTAATGACAAAAGTCCGGTTGGTAGCATTGCTATCATTATCCTAGCATCTATGCTAACAACAGAGCTAAGAAGACAAAGCTCTTACCTTCATAATCGAAAAGGTATTGTTCCACAAAGAACTTGTCATCTTTGTCGAGTTTGGAGGCTGGTGTGGTCGAAAGCTTTTGTGCCAGTCTGTGCACGTCTCCCAAACGAAATTTGGGTAGATTGGTGAGGGACTGTGTGAATTCCCTATGTAAAAACACTGCTCGCGGAGAAAGCGGAAGTAAAGATACCCTGCTTCACCGCAGAACGGAAGTTGCATGACGTCACTGTGAAAAGGGTCTATCGGAACAGTGCCGCGGTGCATTGTGGGCAAGCGGTCAGTCTGAAGAACGCACAAGTCTGCTCTGATGCATGCTCGATAAAGAGGGCGGGCGAGAACAACATCCGGGGAATTCGGCGCGTTCTCGGTTTGGCGTTCTCGGCAATCGGAACAGTGCTCGGGCTGAGGCTGATGACGTGTCACGAGCACACGAGCACACGAGAACGCTCAAGAACGCATATTGAGAAACGGGCACGCTTACCTAGGGAAGTTGTTGTTAGATGTTCATTCCGCTCCACTTTCTGACCTGCTGGTTCGCATAAACCCAGAGAAAACCTTTGACCACCACTACTTTCATTCATGCATCTGTGGCCAGTTTGAGATGTTCTTCCAAAAGTTATGATTGAACACCGATGAAGCTGAGTGTGCAGATTTCCGCTTCACAAAGACCCGCCTTACTCTCTTTCTGATTGGCTAATATCCTGGCTCTGCCAGGTTTCATTGGATGAGAGCAGCTTCAGTTTAAAACCTTGAATAAAAAGTGTAGACGGAACTTTTTGCGCTCATTTTCCAAATGACGAAAAATCCGTCGCAGCGACGGAGAACATATTATCACGTTACATCATTATAAGAAGTTATTGTAAGTTGCTCATCAGATCTATTCAGTCTTCCAGATACTGTAGGGTAACATTGGACTAATGTGCACTCACTGTGTAAAAAAGGGATGCCAATGACAAAATGAACCAGAGAAATGCCTCACTTGTCATCATGGAAAGAAAGAAAATATATAATAACATAATATAAATTTTGATTTACTCAGTCATTTGTAATAAGTATTTTATTTATCTAATTTCCTAATTTTTGATCATATTTTGTTTAAAATCGCAGACTTTTCGCTATTTTCCATGTAAATCCTTGGTGGCGCTTCATAGCGAAGCTGGTGAGGCCGCAGCGAGCTTGGCCTCCCCTGGGATTGCGCAATCCCATGTTAACTGTGCTGACTTCCATTCTGTGAATGCATCTTCCTGTCTCTAGATCATAAATTCAATTGTTCAAACAGTTAACAGTAACATGTTTTCGTGGTGCTGGCCGATCATAAACAGCAAAGAACTGGTTGTAGGTGAGGCCGGCAGTTCCTTGGCCGCTAGGCAGGGGGCGCTCAAGGGGCACCGCTCGTGATCCCCAAATAGTAGAGTCAAAACAAGTTATGGATGTTTTATTAGCGAGTTTTGCTAAACAAGTAAAGCACTAAAAAGACTCTAAACATACAGCTGGAACAGGACTGATCAGGGAAGGCTTTCCTCCCTGGCAGTGAGCTCCATTGAGACTGAGAGACTTTTAAAACTGAAGAAGATAAATAGAACTTTTACCGGAAAATGATGATATTTTTGATCAGAAAGAGCGCCGCAGGGACTTAAATTATAAGTAGAGGTAAGACAGCGATACTTATTCATGTTTTGTTTTTGTGATAAAATGTGCGTAATGTGGGTTATAGTTTTAGAATGTGTTACAAATGCAGAAATCCATCATAACTCATAAACTGTTACCAATCAAATGACAATTTTTTTTTCATCAAAGAACCAATATTTTTCCATGTATCTTGGTGAATTTATTTGGCTCAATCAGTCTCCTTCAGCACTTTGCAACGAGTCTACTCTGTAGAGTGTATATATTTGTAAATCTGACTCTGATGACGTCAGTGCCTCACCAGCTATGAACCCTACCGCCCGTCACTGACTACAACCACCACTACCACCATATTTTACATCAGACACCGGAGCAGATGAAGGGCCTGCTGTTGGGAACATGTCAGTCAGTTTGACACATTTCGCAGCGTCCGTTTGAAGAACACGTTTCTTTTTTTCGTGCAGTTTCTCTGCGCCTCCCTTGCGTTTCTTATCCATTACTACTGTGAACACCGCTGGCTGCATAAAGTTCCACATGGAGCGTGAAGGTGTTTTTCTACTTTATGATTGGCCTAGCCCTTTAGACTGTCAGGGATGATAACCAATGGGCTGCAGTAGCCTGTGGTAAGGGCCGGATGATCGGAACAGACTCTTGCGCTGCTGATTTTATTTTTCTTCATGCATTATGCAAATATAACGAGGCCGATATATATAATAATAATAATAATAATAATACATATTATTAATATACATGTCGGGTCTGCCGGCCCAAACAGCACGTCGGCCCACCGGGAAAATGCCCGGTACGCCCGATTACCAGTCCATGCCTGAACTCTAATTACCTTGTAGGTGAAGGTAGCCTTCTCCTGTATTTTAGCATCCAACCATCCCTTCAAACTAAGTACACTAAAACTGCTCCCATGCACAAAATTGTCAACGAGAAGTGTTATCAAAAACACAATTAAGTTTTATTCTCATTATAGTTATGATTATGATTATTATCAAGAATCAATCAAAGATCAAGGTTTGCTGTTGTCATTATGTAACCATAATGAAATTTGGGTGAGACAATGGCTCAGAATTCACACGACACACAGACACAAATCAAGACATAATGATTAAGGTGAATGCACCAACAATACCCCTGAGAAGCTGATTTTCAGTCAGAACAATTATCAGTCGGACCAAAAACCTGTGGAACCAGAAGCATGTTTGTAAAGATGTAAACAGACTATGAGCTGGGCTGGTGGTTTATTTGGTTTTCAGCAGGAAACGATAGCCTTCAGAGCTTTGGGAAAGAAGCTGCGTTTAATTCTATTAGTTCTTGATTTAATGTTCCTGCATTACCTGCAATGCATAAGGGAAAGTTATGGGGCGTGTATGATAACACATTTACCAACAAGATGAATGCATTCAATAATGATGACCCTAATGATGATCTCCTGCTTGTGGAGCTGTGGACAGCAGGCAGATGCCTCTGCAGTGGGTTGTTATGATTAAATATTACAGAAGCATTAAGAAAACATTGTGTCATGATTTGGGTTTTTGTTTGTTGTGCCTTTGGACTTTTCTCCAGCCTGTCACCTCTCAGCCACCAGCCACTAATCCTGTCAGCTCTGCCGCAGTCAATTAGCCCACATCATCTCCACCTGTTGCCAGGAATTAGATTCAACTCTGGTCACCTGTTCACCAGCCTACATATACCTGCCTCTGCCAACTCATCCCTGCCAGAATGTCTCTTCTCTTCTAGCCAGTGTGACGTACCCTGTCTCTTTCGGATCCTGTGTGCTCAGCCAGCTGGACTCTCCAGTTAAAGTTGCCTGTGTCTGCATGCTGCAGTTCTGCCTGTTTTCTCGTGAGTTCCAGCCGCTTGCTCTGCCCGTTCTGGTGGTTCCCCGTCCACATCACCTGTTTGATTCTGTCACTATCTGCATCCTATGGTCTCCTGCTCATTCCGGCCTGCCTGCACCTTCTGCCAAGATTCATCTGCCTAGTCTGATTATGTTTGTCTGCCTCACCCGCCACTACTCATCCTCTTCACAATAAACCTTTTAAACATAACTCTGTGTCCGGATGAATATCAGTTTCACCAGCAGTAACCACTACACATTGATATAAAGTCATCCATTACAATGACAGATCTGACATATCTGAAGCAATGTGCTTTCAAACAGATGAGCTAAAATTTGACATACATAATAACACACTTAGCCGAAGACAAGCAAGAAATAAAAAAGAAAAGGCTTACTCTTATCAGTGTTGTTACATGAGAGTTGGACCCAAGAACCAGAACAGTGGCGTTTGGAATCAAAAAAAGTAAAAAGATCAAACTTTGCTTAAATTCTAAAAGACAGTATTCTGAATCAGAACACATCACTCTGGGATATATGAATTTGTGAAGGCCTTCAGTTCATGTAGAAATTTCCCTCACCCAGTTCAATGTTGGTGTGATACTATAACTTAAATATTTCCACTACAACATACTTACTGGACTTCCAGGGTGACCCTTCTCCCCCCTCTCACACATACAATCCTTTGGTTGTGGGCACTGAAACATATGTGAAGATCTAATATTTAATAAGAATGTGTTACATAGGCCGACATCATCACTTTCTATCTTTCTTATGAAGGTGGGATTCTAGCCAATGATATATAACAGTAAAACCAACACATTGCTCTGTTAAAACAAACTTTGCAAATATATGACAAGAAAATCCAAACTGTAAAGACTGATTGAAAATCAGGTATGATCAAAGAGCTAAGGTTACTTACCCCCGTCGTAACAACTGTATTCTGCAAGAAGGAAAGAAACAGTCACACAAAATATGTCTACTTTTAAAATTTGGTAACATGAATAAAATTGTAGTTTATGTGATCAAACATGAGCAGATCTTAGCACCTCTGCCTCAGCAGCATTACTCACTATTTCACTGAAGAGTTTGTCATCGAGCTGGCTGTCAGTGAGACTGAGCAGATGCTGCTGCGGAGGGGCACTGGCAATGGTTCGCAGCCTTGTATCCATGGCACCTGGTCTGGGCAGTGCGGACAGCCTGATGGTGAACACCCTGATGTTGTGCTGTTTGGCCTCTGCAGCCGCTGTCACGGCACTGGGGCTGTGTGGGTGGTCATTTCCCTCTGTCATCAACAGCGCCACCCTGAGACTGCTGGAGGTCGTTTCTTGCTTGAATACCTTTGTAGCATTGGTGATGGCATAGGCAGAGTAAGAGCCATGGCCTATAAAAGTCATTGAGGCCACCCGACTCTGGAAGACATCCAGGTCCTGCCAGTCTCTGAAGTTGTGCTCTACTGACACTTTACTACTATACTGCAAAGCAGCCAGGCGCAGACGTACACGCCAGCCTGCAGAGTGAAGCTGCGTGAGCTTGGTGCTGAAGCGCAGGACAAACTCCTTCTGTTGCTCAAACAATGCAGCTTTGGCTTTCTCTGTACTGTCCAACAAGAACATGATTTCCACCGGGCAGATCAAGGCTGAGCAGAGAGAAAAAAAATTCTGTTACATTTGAATGGTACCAGCTCTCCCAGATAAATATGACTGATTTTCTTGGAGTCATACTAGGCTAATACCAAGAGTACTCTTTAGTGAAACAGTACCAAACAATTTGCTTCAAGAGGAGACAACCTCTGTCAACACTGGTGTGGGGGTTTGTGAAATGGTTTCAGTTTTTGATGAGTTCAGAAAAGTTCTACAATCAAAAATAACTAAACATTTCTTATCTTAATTTACAATCATGGTCAAAAGAATGCACATGCTCATTTAAGTCGGGGAATAATAAAAACTGTTCTTTAACAGGTTCTAAAATATATAAATCTAAATGCAAACACCAGAGCTCTCAAACCTCACACAACTGGGCTGCGAGCAATCTGTTCACTGCACAGTCTGTCTGTTCAGAGACCCCCCCTCCCTGCATTGTGCACCGACGCCCAACACCCCACCACTGCGGGCGGGAAACCAGACCTCAACTCTCTCCAAAATTCGCATAGAACTTGAGAGCTCTACAAAGACACAGCTTCCATCAACATCAATGATTTGGGCCCTCTCAATTTTCCATTAGTACTTCATCTCCTCAGGTCGGGACGGGTCAGTTCAAAATGGTTTCTTAATTTCCCATTGCGATTGAGTAGCATCTCAATGGGAGCAGGATCAATAATAGCAAGTGATGTGATTTGTAGATACAACACAACAAGCAACAGTGGCACAGGAACTTGGGACTTTGTCCTGTGACCGGCAGGTTAGAACTCTGTTCTGACCGTCTCCATTTTTGTGTCTTTGGGCAGCTAGATAAAGCACCCTGGATAGGTACAGGAAAGAGAAGCCATGCGCTATCAAATTGAAGGATACAAGCAAGAGGATGTGAAGGTAAGCTAACGTTGTCATGCTTTTAGATGAACCCGAATGTAACCACACACAGAGTAAAGTATTAAAAAGAGTTTATTGAAGATGATGAGTAGTGGAGGTTGATGACCAGAGTTCAGACCAGGCTGGAGCAGGAGGCTGTTAGTGGCTGGAGCTGGCAGGCAGGACGGAGCCAGAGCACAGAGGTAGCAAGACCAGCAGCTTGGCAGAGTGGAAACTTGGGGACCAGCAGCACGGCAGAGTGGAAACTTGGAATCAGAACCATAGCAGGATTAGCAACACGACTGGCAGAATACTTGCAGGACCAGAACCACAGCAGGCAGGCGGAGATGAAGGGAACACGGGCTGGACGAGAACAAGAGGAGGTGAGCAGCAATGAGCAGCAACACAGGAGTAAACAGAACCAACAGAACGAACCGACAGGGAAGGACAGAATTCAGGGAGCTTAAATAGGGAGGATAACAGGTGTGGTGAGTTCTGGCTTGATTAGTTGCTGACAGGTGTAGACGATTACTGAGGTGGAGAGGAGACTGTGGTGTATGGAGGGTGAAAAGTGTCCTGAATATGTGCATGGTGCAGCAGACAAAGCTGCACCATGACAAACATTACCTTATGCTAACACTACCTAATGATAGTTTGCTATAATAGTGCTAATACACAATAAGTCCAGCATAAAATTATTTCGTGGTTGAAGATATTAGTTATTAAAATATGCTATGACTAGTGATGGCGCCCCCTAACCAAAGTTGGAACTGCAAGCAAGCAGTCACTAAAAATAGTAATAGTTCCCTGCAAGCGTTACTAACGGAAAAGCCGAAAAAGGGACCCAACCCGTAGCAAACTGCTCTGAGTTAGTACTAGTAGCAAAGGGGCATAAAATCTAGAGTTCTGACAGTTGACCGTCTTGAGCCCACATTGTGTGTTCACACAATGTCGTGTAGAAAGAAATCAGCAATTACCTTAAATATAGAACTATTGCTGCCCATCAATCTGAAGAGGCAATTTCCAAGTGATTTCAAGTTAATCTTTCTACAGTGATAATGATAATTCACAAGTGAGAAACATTTAAAACAGCCGTTTATCTTCTCAGGAGTCGGCCTTCTAACAAATTCACTCCAACAGCAGATGGTGAAATATTCTGAGATAGTGCAAAAATCCAGCAACTCAATCCCATAACATACAGACCTGAGTGAAATATTAAGGTTCATGACAGTAAAAATAGAAAAAAACAGATGAAACTAAGATCTAAATGTGCGTTCACATTGAGTGCAAATGTGGCAGGCCGAGCGACAGATCTAAATATCCCTATGCACAGGTGCACCACGGGAGCAATGTGACAAAAAGCGACTCGAAGTCACATAGGCAATTCTAGCAAAACGCGCGATTTTGGCAATTAAAGCCAAGTCAGGGCATCTCGAAACCTGAAAGATGGGTACAAAGCGACAGTTGTTGGAGTTGAAAAAGCTGAACTTTTGTGCCTTGTCGCTCCATGACAACCAATCAGGAACTGGATGTGGCTGTGACATGGGGTGAAGGACTGCAGCGGAGACGAAGCTGTTTTTAATTCAACATGGAAGACAAGCTGATAGTGGCAGTCTGCGGTCGGCCTGAGTTGTATAACCCAACCAATTATTACTACAGAGACAACTCCAGAAAGGAGCAAGCCTGGAGAAGAGTGAGTGGCAGTTAAGTGAAAGCATCACTACATAGCGCCATTGTACTGCTGTATTTCTGGCTTGTTGCCTGCTGTGCAATCAATCTCGCCTGCTGTGCGAACGGTCGGTGATACCGAGTAACAGCAAGCAAAAGTGGCGACTTTGTCACGCTTATGTGAATGCACGTGAAAATCCAAAGACAGTTAACTTGGTTAACTTTGGGGCCATTTGGTTCTTCCAACCAAATGGCCCCAAAGTTAACCAAAAGAACACAGAGGCAGAGGCTTGGCAGAAATGAGCAGGGAAAGTTAAAATAGTTTAAAATAAATGTGTTTTACTGCGTTTTGGCTAAGCTACCCGTTAGCGACCCTTGAAACAATGCTATGCTGATGATGTGTTTTGGGTGTGTTTTTTTATGTCAAACTGTACTTCCATAAGGGTTTTATAAACCAATGGGGCATTAATGTTTGTGTTTTCCACTCCGCTGATTACAACACAATATAGCTTAAAAGTCTTTTTAAGTGAGCCAAATGTCCGCTAGCATTAGTCGCAGTTAGCCTCCGTTAATAACTTGCTACTCACCCTAGTAAACGTAACTACAGCTTGTTTAAACATAATGCTTTGTTCTTGTTTCACTCCATCATTGTCCAATAGTGCTACAAGCGGTAGTACAGCATTAATGGGGGGACATTAATGTCGATTTAATGGTATTTAAAGTAACTTAAGATTAACTGATCAAGCTAATGTAAACATGGCCAAGATGTGCCCGACACACATAATTCCCAGTCGATCATCCGCTACAGCGCCCTCTAGATTCCAAAGTTACCAATTCAAGTCTTAATTATTTCCAGATGAAATAAGTACATTAACAAAAAATCAAGTGTCCTAGAGGTTATTGATTTTTATTTAGAAATCATTCTTTAAAATGTTATTTCCTCAAATAATGTTTTATCTAACCTGGAGTTGCATTGTGAATGGGTTGAAACACATACCAAAGGTTGTTCTAAATTAGTTAAGCTAATTTAACCTCATTCCATATTCTGTAAGATGAACTTTGGTTCTCTGACTCAGATCTGTAGTGAACTCAAGATTCACTAAATCATTCGTGTGATGATATTTTCAACTATCTTTATTTGTCCTTTTGTTATTTTTTTGTGTGTACATAGTTCCTTAGCTTCTTTTTATCTTAATTTTGCTAAGTAGTTTTAGTTAAGGTTCACTAGCCTAGTAGAGAGGATTTGTGGATTGAAATATAGTGTTAATTCAGATAAAGAACATTCTAAAATAGTGTTCTCTGGATGTTCATTTATTTCTGTTAATAAATTCTTATACTTGAAGAGAAGTTGTCACTCATTTATTCCATGTGTGTGCAGAGTTTGCAGTTAGAAGAATGGTAGTGCTCAAATCATCCTTTCAACTATTGTCCTAATATCAGCTGTCTGGGCTGATATTCATCAGTCCTAACAGACTGAGAGTTATTTCATAAACATTTAATACTTAAAACATATATAATGGCACAATAATGGCATGATACAATACTGAATATGCCAAAAGAACTAAATCACGTGCAAAAACAAAGATAAGACTCTGTGGTGTCCAACCCAGATACCCTTCTCTCCCATGAATGCCACATGCAGCGTTGGGAACATGGGGCAGCTTTTGGGGAATCCACTGAGATGACCTATAGAGCACAAAGTCACAAGCCCCTTCCAGATACACAGGACACATGTCCAACGCACAACCAAACCAGCTAACATTGTTCATTGGTGCTATTCAAATAAACTTGTACTGCCTTGAAAGGAGTTACTCTTGGAAGATCAGTTCCACAACACTCACTTTTGGCTTTATATGTGGTGACTTGGTAGTCATCTTTCTGACCATTCCTCCTTCTGTTTTGGCATCCGATTGGGCATGACAGGACAAGAGTGAGGGTGAAAATCTTCACAAGCTCCAGTACATTCATTGTTTAGCAAGCTGCAGTGAAAACAAATGACATAAATGCATTCGGTGAGTCACTGTGATAAGTAGCAAAGCTGCAGTAACTCGTTATCGACACAGGAGGGAGACATGAGAATCCTTACTACGCACAGATTTAACAGCTGGATATCATTCCACTCCCCTGATAGTTACATATGGAGGGTTAAGGTGGACAATATTAAATAAATAAATATATCATGAAATAAATAAATGTACCATGAAATAATGAAATGTAAAATTAAACAATGAACTGTAGAATTACATATTTATTTAATATTATCCCCCTTAACCCTCCATAATTTATTTCATGATATACATATTTATGTATTCAATATTGTCCCCCATAACCCTCTATAATCTTACACTGCAGCATTCTATCAAACTATAGAAGTTGTGTTTACTTCTTCAATACCTTCTGCAGTACTGAAACAGTGCATTTGAAGCTATACATGCCAGTGCATTCACATGTACAGAATTTGCTTCTTGCCTTCAGTTCTACTGAATATCTAAATGGATCTAACTTTATTTTTACAATATATAACATACAGCCCCCTTCCCTTTTATAACAGTCAAAGTTCCTAAAAACAGTGCTACAACTATATCTCTGCTGTTGTTATTGCTTTATCTAGTGTATGTAATATCGTGTCTGCTCTGTGGAAAATATTTCCGCTACAGGTGCAACAGTCTTCCTGCAACTGTGCTCTCTAGTTATTACATTTCTTTCATGTTCTCTGTTAGCCTTGCTCACAGGCCCATATACAGTTTTAAATAAAGGTGTCTGGTTTTTATAACAATGAAATGAAATATTCTACTACAATTATAAGTATGGTCCATGAAGTAGTAATAACAGCAGTAATGTAAAATAAATAATTTTTTTACCTTCTTATTCATGAAAAGAAACACCAAGTTAATCCATATGCGAGATGAAAAAGAAGTTCTGAATCCGTACTGTTGACGACGCCCACTCCAGCAGAGGAAGGCAGAACAGTGACTGGGTAAGGCTTGGCATATAGGAGGGAACCAGAGGCAAGACTCACACCTACTTCCTGTTGTTGCTTTCACAATAAAACGTACATTACTTAATTCTTTAACTTTGCATATATCTAACAGTACGCTCTTTATTTCACATTGAATTGCATTTTGTTTTATTGTATGTATGCTTGTATATCCAGACTTGCATTTCTGAAAAATATCTTTTTCTACATTGACACTGTGCTTGCCATTTTCTGTCTCATCAATGTTCAGTTCAGCCCACAGTGTCATTTCCACAGTTGTATATCTTTATCAAACAGTATGGGATTCATTTCCACTGTTTTACTGATGACAGGTATATTCATCCATATATTCTGAAGAATCCAAACAATTACTTTGACTACAGGAATGTCTGGATAACACCAAAACCTGGATGACTTTAATTTTTTGCTTTTAAATTCTGACAAGATATAAGTTGTCATCACCTGCCATTACCATAAAACATAGAAAGGAGGGTCAGGAGAATGTCAGACCCAATAACCCTCTGTGCTTCTTTTATGTCCTTCTGCAGTATCCTCTGCTCCTTCATGGCATCACACCGCGAGATGCCATAAATCAGGATTCTCTCCACTGTTCAACGGTAGAAGTTCATGAGGAGGTTCTGAGGTAATCTTTTTCCTCAAAAAGTAAAGACGTAGCTGAGCCGTGCCGGTTATGTGGGTCATCCTGGAGAGGTTTTTAGGGATGTGGATGTCCTGTACTTCACTCCTTAGTTTTTTTTTTTTTTTGCTGTTCAGGAGGAGATTTCTGTTGGCGTACCAGGTTGTCAGGATTACCACATCCTTTCTGTTGCTGCCTCATCACCAGGCATGGACTGGTAATCGGGCATACCGGGCATTTTCCCGGTGGGCCGACGTGCTGTTTGGGCCGGCAGATCCGACATGTATATTAATAATATGTATTATTATTATTATTATTATTATTATATATATCGGCCTAGTTATATTTGCATAATGCATGAAGAAAAGTAAAATCAGCAGCGCAAGAGTCTGTTCCGATCATCTGGCCCTTACCACAGGCTACTGCAGCCCATTGGTTATCATCCCTGACAGTCTAAAGGGCTAGGCCAATCATAAAGTAGAAAAACACCTTCACGCTCCATGTGGAACTTTATGCAGCCAGCGGTGTTCACAGTAGTAATGGATAAGAAACGCAAGGGAGGCGCAGAGAAACTGCACGAAAAAAAGAAACGTGTTCTTCAAACGGACGCTGCGAAATGTGTCAAACTGACTGACATGTTCCCAACAGCAGGCCCTTCATCTGCTCCGGTGTCTGATGTAAAATATGGTGGTGGTGGTGGTGATGGTTGTAGTCAGTGACGGGCGGTAGGGTTCATAGCTGGTGAGGCACTGACGTCATCAGAGTCAGATTTACAAATATATACACTCTACAGAGTAGACTCGTTGCAAAGTGCTGAAGGAGACTGATGAGCCAAATAAATTCACCAAGATACATGGAAAAATATTGGTTCTTTGATGAAAAAAAATTTGTCATTTGATTGGTAACAGTTTATGAGTTATGATGGATTTCTGCATTTGTAACACATTCTAAAACTATAACCCACATTACGCACATTTTATCACAAAAACAAAACATGAATAAGTATCGCTGTCTTACCTCTACTTATAATTTAAGTCCCTGCGGCGCTCTTTCTGATCAAAAATATCATAATTTTCCGGTAAAAGTTCCCTTTATCTTCTTCAGTTTTAAAAGTCTCTCAGTCTCAATGGAGCTCACTGCCAGGGAGGAAAGCCTTCCCTGATCAGTCCTGTTCCAGCTGTATGTTTAGAGTCTTTTTAGTGCTTTACTTGTTTAGCAAAACTCGCTAATAAAACATCCATAACTTGTTTTGACTCTACTATTTGGGGATCACGAGCGGTGCCCCTTGAGCGCCCCCTGCCTAGCGGCCAAGGAACTGCCGGCCTCACCTACAACCAGTTCTTTGCTGTTTATGATCGGCCAGCACCACGAAAACATGTTATCTGCACACAGTTTGATGACCAAAACACAATTCGTAATCCACATATATTAAATTGTGGAAAATCAGTTCATAACTGTTTGAACAATTGAATTTATGATCTAGAGACAGGAAGATGCATTCACAGAACGGAAGTCAGCACAGTTAACATGGGATTGCGCAATCCCAGGGGAGGCCAAGCTCGCCATAGACATATATAAAGATATATATTATGAAGCTCGCTGCGGCCTGTCACTACCCGATCCGTACCGGTAGCACGATCCGTACCATCAGCTCATTTGCGCAAGTGCGAACAGAATAACTTCCGGGTCGCCAAAACAATAATGTAATTACGGTACTGAAAATACTTATTTATATACTTAAATCATTAAATAATGCTAAACTATATCGTAAATAAAATATTGAAGACTTTTCTGAAAGAAATTGATGCGCTTTACATTCTCTCCATTGTATTGCTTGACGTCATCATCGGATATGCTCAGAAGTCCGGGAAGATATCATTGCGTAACGTTTATCTGTATTGTCTGAATGCACTCTGTTAGTTTTATTGCTTGTTCAAACAGGACTGGAAAAATTATTTCATCCTTAATTATACGGTGAATTTCGTTATACAAATAATCTTGTTCTAAACATTTATTTTATTAGAAAGTTAAAATTATCGATTGAGATTTTAGCGCCCTCTGGTGTCCACATCATAAACTAGAGAAGACCTCGTTATTATTGTAGCCGCATTTTTCTTTTTTAGAAAAACGAACAGGGAATAGAACAAAGAACACACACAAAGCGAAGGCATACCTTATTAAAATACATTTATTAAGCACAAAATACATACATATGCAAATCAAATAAATGATAAAAAAACTTCAAACTTCAAAAAAATTCAAAATCAAATACGTCTCTGTACTCCTATATGTGCTTATAGCTGGGGGTTTATGTACTTTAAGAAATGGTTTATATATTTTTATTTCCCTAACCACAACTGGGAAACATTTTTGCTATTAAAAAAACAAAAAACAATTTATTTTTTATGTATTTCTGTTGTTTAATTTTTAGAATATGCAATATTGCCGCAAATACAAAGATATACAAAAAGAAACCCCTGCCTCGAAAAAATACAAAAGATTAAAAAAGTAAGAAAAACTAAATATTTCCTACCGGAAGTTATTCTGTTCGCGCACGCGCAAATGAGCTGATGGTACGGATCGTGCTACCGGTACGGATCGGGTAGTGACACGGCCTCACCGGCTTCGCTATGAAGCGCCACCAAGGATTTACATGAAAAATAGCGAAAAGTCTGCGATTTTAAACAAAATATGATCAAAAATTAGGAAATTAGATAAATAAAATACTTATTACAAATGACTGAGTAAATCAAAATTTATATTATGTTATTATATATTTTCTTTCTTTCCATGATGACAAGTGAGGCATTTCTCTGGTTCATTTTGTCATTGGCATCCTTTTTTACACAGTGAGTGCACATTAGTCCAATGTTACCCTACAGTATCTGGAAGACTGAATAGATCTGATGAGCAACTTACAATAACTTCTTATAATGATGTAACGTGATAATATGTGTGATTGACCGTGACACCTCTCTTTCTCTCTCTCTCTCTCTGATCTAAGAATAGTTGCTGTGCTGTGGTGGAGTTTACATTTTACAGTGTTAATAAATTAAGATTTTGGAAGTATTTTAAGTGTCCACTCTCACTAATTTCCATGAACCTGACCTCAAGGTATTGCACAGTTGGTATTGCACAGTTGGTATACACATTCAGTACACAAAAAAAATGTGGTGGGCCAGTCTAATCCAAAATGCCAGGGCCGATTTTTTGTCCCAGTCCACCCCTGCTCATCACCATTATTGTCAATCAATTGTTGTGTAATCTGCAAATTTAATGACGGTGTTATGGGTGAAGCCATTGGTCTTGAAGTGTCCAGTTGCAGATGGTGGTGCTTGGGCCAGGGTTGTGCAGTTTGGACCGTTTGAATGACCGTATTGAAGGCTGAGCTGAGGTCCAGAAAGAGCAGCCTGACATACAGTAGCTGTTCAGTTTCTCCAGGTGCTTCAGGGCAGTGTATAGGGTGGTGATGATGGGGTCCTCTCTACTGACTCTGTGGATGAACTGGTGCTGATACAGCATAGCAGGGAGGCTAAGTTTGATGCAAGACATGACCAGCCTTTCAAACATTTCCCAACTGCAGGAGTGAGTGCAATTGGTCTGTAGCTGTTCAAGCTGCTCACTTTTTTCAGCTTGGGGACGGGAACATGTAGAATTGAGGTACGCTGGTACAGCGGCCCAAGACAGGCTGAGGTTGAAGCTGTTTGTCAATACTTCTGTTAGCTGGCCTACACATGCTTGGAGGACTCATCCTGGAATACCATCAGGTCTTCTCGCTTTAAAAGTTCCTCACCTCGTGTGTGTCCAGCCTCAGCTGATACTGGTCAGATAGCAGTCTAAACACATGTTCTGTGTTGTCGTTGTCAAAACATGCAAAAAACATGTTATGGCTGGAGGTCACCATCAGTGAGCATAACCCTGTTGGTTTTGCAGTCACTCAGGGTCTGTAAACTCCCTGCCACATTCATCTGAGGTCGATGTTGTTGGATTTTCCTGAATCCTGTAGCAATTTTCTATCTCATTAGATGTCTTCTCTGCTTGATGAATGCCAATGATTTGACCCTTCGGAAACAGACATCCGTTCCACGACCACAGGTTGTGTTGTTCAACATGGTTGTTAAAGAAATGAGAAGCGACTTATTGTACCAGGTGGGGTTAAATAACTTGCTGGCAGCTGAAATATAATTGCCCATGCAGCAATTATCCAATGGAAGGCTCTTACCTATTTGCTTAGTTAAATCCAGACGGCGACTTTTGTTGGGCCAGACCAGTGTATATACTCCCTGGTTCTCTCTACCCTCTGCTGTTTTGTCAGCTCTCGTTTTTAATCTTCCCTCCTGCCCTCCTGTTTCTCCGTGCCTGCATTGTAAGTTCCTTTTCTCACAATTAAACTCCTCCATCACCATACTGCACCTGGGTCCTTCTGCCTCCTCCAACATGACAAGTACATAATGTTAACTTAATTCCTCTCTTAACAAAAAAGAAACATATGTGAATTAGCTATCTGAACACAACCAAGTGTCTGCTATCTTTCCAAATCAATGGTACAAAATCTTTAAAGAGGGTATTACCTCAACAATGTCTGACTCATTTAACTGGACACTGAATAAAATGTAGTTTTACCACATCATGGAAAGAGGCAAAAAGAAAACAATCTGAATATTGTTTAAAAAAATATTTGCTTCCATCATTTCAAAAAGCCTTGAATACTTGCTACCTGATCTGATAAATTAAGAACAGACAGGATTAATTAAGGGATCTCAAACACAAGACCACTTTAGATGTACTCTTCATATTATCGATCAAGTAAATTAACAATTGACAGCTACCCTTCTTAGCCTGGAGGTGGAAAAGGCATTTGATAGAGTCTCATGGTTCTTTTTATTTATTGCAGTGTCTATAAATAACGAGGCATAGCACATTTTTTATGACATTAATGCTGTGACTTTAGGAGCAGCGTGATGGTCTTAACTACATCACGCTGCTACAGCAGTCTAACTGTGTACATAAAAACCATAGAACTACACCTACTAAGTACGGTGGCTCTGTAGGGTCAAACTGAATGCAAATTAATACAGCATTACCTCCCTCTTTACATTAGACTCAAAACAGTGCATGAACATTTACAAGAACTCTATCACTTTTAACAACATAAACTCTAGTATAACATTTATTCTCTGTTATGTAACGGCCTCTTAATTGTATGCTCTGAATGCCTCAATGTCACTGTCTCCAGACCAGGAGGATCGGGCTGGCCCTCTGTTAAGGAGGGTGGGACAGGTGCGGCAGTCACTGGCCTAACAAGGTCACTCTCCTGCTCTCCTGACTGAGTTACACTCTCAGGTTCCGGGTCTGGAGTGCTCTGAGTCTACTGAGGTCTAAACTGGTCTCTGTGACGCCTGTACACCCGGTCAGTTATCTCTCCCTGCACCCTGTACGAGACTGGCCCTGTCTGCTGTGTAACCACTCCTGGAATCCATTTAGGTTTGTCCCCTGCAGTGTTGCGCAGATACACAGGATCATCCACAACAAACGGCCTCTCCACAGCCCTACTGTCATGATCTCTCTTACTGCTTCCTCCTCACCCTCATGGCGATGTTCGGTTTTAGAAAATCCAACCGCGAATGCACATGTCTCTTTAGGTGTAAATCTGCTGTAAGCATAACCTCCTTTTAATGAACACCTGAAACTCATTTGACATGAAAGTTGTGCTATTGCCCGTGACTATTTGTTCTGGTAATCCATACGATGCAAAAAGCCTCTCACATCTTGAAATAGTTTCAGAACATGTTATTTTAGCCATCTTGAAAACCTCCAACCACTTAGAATAAGCAGCCACTATCATGAACATGTGACCTATAAACAGCCCTGCAAAGTCAATGTGAAGCCTTCTCCAAGCCTCTCCAGGAAACTCCCAGGGGTGGGTGGGACTTTACATGGCGTACACTGCTCCAGCTGACACCTGTCACACTGCTTACAGGTCTTTTCAACGTCCATGTCTACATTTGGCCACCAAACATATTGTCTTGCCTTTGTTAAGATATCAACTGTGTCAGTGGAACGGACCGCTTAACCTGGGAACTGCATGCCCCACTTAGATAGCACCGACACAAGGATATGACACAATCTGTCAGATAGTGTCCCGGAGGGGACACAGTTTATCCACTAATGACACAGTTAGGAAGTGTACAGTCCTTGCATGGGTGGGTATCTAGATTCCTATATAATGCTTGTGAGGTGGACAGTCGGAGCTTCTTGCCAATCAAGAGCCCATTAGCGCTGATGTGTCTGTAACCGTTTCTCTGTCTTTAGTAGATTAAATAAGTTGAAGTATACTATTCTGTTTCAAGCGTCTTACATCCAAATACAATATTTAAGTGGGGGTCGCCTGAAGGGTAAAACGAGCTGGGTCCACCGAGGGTGTTTCACTGCCGACAGGGTGCGGTAGCTTAACACCTTCATCTTTACAAGGCCTGGGTGTCACTATGGATCTCACTAAGCTCTCAGTTTTGTAGGAACCACAACTCTGGTCCCCCATAGCACACAGCCCTGCTCTAAGGACAACTCCTCCCTCTTTTTGTAGTACACCTTCAGTTCCTCTGACACTTTTTTTTTTTGGGCTCTAGTGGCTCGCTTTTTCCAAAAGTAGGCTGACAGGAAGGGGGGTAGAAGAGGGGGAGAGACATTCGGCAAAGGACTGCGGGTCGGATTCGAACCCGGGTCGACCGCGTCGAGGACTAAGGCCTCTGTATATGGGTCACGCTACCCGCTGCGGCACTTGCGCGCCCAGTTCCTCTGACACTTCTTTTGGCTAGCCTTCCATGATGTATCTGTGAAGTCTAGATAGCTCAGCATCCCTTCCCATCACAAGGAGGTCATCCAAGCAGACCACAATGCTGAGATCCTTCATCACATTCTCCATAATCCTTTGGAAAATACTGACAGCAGAGTTAATGCCAAAACAAAGACAATTGTAAACAAACAATCCTTCACTGTAGTATAACTTTTTTGACTCCTCATCCAGAAGGACTTGTTGGTTTGCGGCAGCCAGGTCTATTTTGGAGAATATCTTTCCACCACAGTGCTGCCATGACTTCCTCAATCTGAGGTAGGGGTTACGTTTCATCATTGGTCGCCGGGTTCACAGTTACTTTGTAGTCGCCGCACAAGTGGAGTCCACCATAGTGTTTTGGTACGGGAACAACAGGAGCAGCCCACTCGCTGTTCGTACCAGGACTAATGACACCCTGTTTTTCTAGACGTTTCAGTTCTTTTTTTTTCCCTTCATTGCAAAAGGCAAGCCTTTTTGGGAATTTTGGTACTGCGTCAGGTTTCACAGAAATGGTGGCTTTAATGTCCTGTAATGTTCCCAATTCATCCACAATCATATTTATCCAACTTGGACTGACTTTGT
The DNA here is from genome assembly GCA_037039145.1 of Fundulus diaphanus. Classification (NCBI taxonomy): domain Eukaryota; kingdom Metazoa; phylum Chordata; class Actinopteri; order Cyprinodontiformes; family Fundulidae; genus Fundulus; species Fundulus diaphanus. Next base: position 1,407,041 of record CM073135.1, read on the forward strand.
TGAAGGATGCATTGTACTTTCAATAAGTTAAAACATAGACCTGTAATAATACATACATATTTTTTCTTAGTATTAGATGTAATTGTCACCTTTTCAGTAAGGAGCAGAACCCAACACACAGCCAAAACAACGATTGAGTAAAATATTTATTCTTTGTAAAAAGACAAGGAGTGGGTGTGGAAGCAATCCAGTTTAAGTCGGGAGACTCTGGTGGTTCAGGTGGTAGCAGTCCAGCTCCAACAGGGCAGGGTCCAATTGAGAGAGGGGATCTTGAGGTCTTGGAGAGGTTCGTAGATTGCAGGGTACGAGCGTCCAAAATCCAACGGGCTTGAGGTCCATAAACAGTCCAGGGTCATACACAGAAGATCACTCAGGCAAGAAGTTTCCAGAATCCGTAGGGCTTAATCAGGGTCAGAGTTAGGCAAAAGTTCAGCAACATACAGGGAAAAAAGCTCTACTCACTCCAAGAACAGGTGTAGGCCAAAGCAGTGGTCCAGGGACAGGCAGGGTCGAAGAACAGTGTAAACTTGGTTCATGAGACAAGGCTTGAATGCTGTGGAAAGGCAGATGATCTCGCACAGAGCAGGTGAGAAGCAGGTGTTTAAATAGGGAACAGCCCAGGTGAGAATAATCATCAATTAGCAGTGGAGAGAGTAGCAAAAACATGGCAGGACTAAAATCATGACATTACCCCACCCTCAAGGGGCGGCCCTAGACGCCCTTCTGGGCTGTTCCGGATGCAGGCAATGGAAGCTGCGGATGAGGCCCTTATCCAGGATCAGACGAGACGCCACCCAGGACCTCTCCTCAGGACCATAACCTGTCCAGTCAAAAAGGTACTGTATGCCACGACCCCGACGCCGAGAACGCAACAAGCGATTCACAGTGAAAGCGGGAGCCCCATCAATAAGACGGGCGGGCGGCGGGGGTCTGGAAGGAGGGCACAACCTGGATGACAGAACAGGCTTGAGCCTGGAGACATGGAAGGTGGGGTGTACCCGTAATGATGAAGGTAGTCTCAGACGTATAGCTGCTGGGTTTATGATCTTGGCAATAGGGAATGGACCCACAAAACGAGGTGCCAGTTTACGATTCTCCACTTTAATGGGCAGATCCTAAGCCGAAAGCCACACTTTCTGTCCCACTACATATCTTGGGGCCTGGGAGCGGTGGCGGTTAGCATTGCGGGCATATACTGCTGCCGTCTTGCAGAAAGCCGCTCGAGCCTTTCTCCAAGTTCTGAGACAGCGGCGTGCAGATACATGGGCAGCAGGAACTTGAGTTAACCTCTCCTGGACAGAGAGAACTGGTGGCTGGTAACCATAGACAACATGAAATGGGGACAGACCTGTAGCACTTGACGGTAACCCATTTATGGAATACTCTACCCAAGGTAAGTTCTGGGACCACTGACCAGGAGCATCTACACAAAGGATGCGCAGCTTGGACTCAACCTCTTGATTGATCCTCTCTGTCTGGCCATCAGTCTGGGGGTGAAAACCTGAAGACAAACTGATGTCAATGCCAAGAACCCCAAAAACGGGAGACAAATTGTGGTCCTCTATCAGACACAATGTTAAGGGGAATTCCATGGAGCCTGAATACTTCTCGAGCCATCACGTCCGCAAGATCTGGGGCAGATGGCAACTTGTGAAGGGGTATAAGATGGGTCATCTTCGAAAACCTATCTACAACAGTTAGCAGAACCGTGTTACCTTGGGATGAAGGTAGACCCATCACAAAATCCATGGAGATATGGGACCATGGTCGGTGTGGAATGGGCAAAGGCATCAGAAGACCTGCTGGAGGACGACGGGAGGACTTAACTCTAGAGCAGGTGGAACACGCAGTCACAAACTCATGAGTATCCTTTCTCAGTGTGGGCCACCAAAACCACGACTGCACCACTGCCAGTGTCTTGGTAATACCTGGGTGACAGAACAGTTTAGAACTATGACAAAATTGAAGGACCTTAGCTACCATGTTTTTAGGAACAAACAGAAGATTCTTGGGAAATTGATCTGGAGGTGGTTGAGTCTTATGAATTTTCTTGAGTAGTCTTTCTATCCTGGTTAGAGCCAACCTGGTCTTGGAGGGGAGTATGTAGTCATGTGCCTCATTTCAGAAGAACGAACAGATGATTGATAAACTCTTGAGAGGGCATCTGGCTTAACATTCTTGTTACCCGGCCGGTAGGCCAGGGTAAAATCAAATCTGTTGAAGAACAATGCCCACCTCGCTTGGCAAGGATTCAGTCTCTTGGTCGATTTGAGGTACTCCAAGTTCTTACTGTCTGTCCATACAGTGAAATGTGTTGATCCTTCCAACCAATGCCTCCATTCCTCCAGTGCTAATTTAATAGCCAGGAGTTCTCGGTCCCCAACATCATAGTTCCTCTCAGAGTCAGAGAGGCGACGAGAAAAGAAGGCACAAGGATGTAACCTGGCATCATCTGCATACCGCTGAGACAAGACAGCACCAACACCAGTATCTGAAGCGTCCACCTCAACCACAAATGGTTTTGAAGGATCAGGGAAACGAAGGATGGGGGCTGAAGTGAAAAGACCCTTAAGCTTGTCAAACGCCTCTTGGGCTTCTGCAGACCATTTAAACCGAGTCTTGGTTGAGGTGAGTTTGTGAAGAGGGGCAGCGACAGAGCTGTAGTTCTTGATAAAGCGCCGATAAAAATTAGCAAATCCAAGAAACCTTTGAAGCTCCTTAACACTAACTGGTTCTGGACAGTCAAGGACAGCCGACACCTTGGAGGGGTCCATGCTGATTTTACCTGGAGCTATGACAAAACCCAGGAAGGGTACAGAAGACTGATGAAAAGCACACTTTTCTGCTTTAACGAAAAGTTTATTTTGGAGTAACCTAGAAAGGACCTCATGAACATGTTAAATATGGGAAGACAGGTCCTTAGAGAAAATCAAAATATCATCAAGGTAGACAAAAACAAATCTGTTAAGCATGTCCCTTAGGACGTCATTGACCAAAGCCTGAAAGACTGCAGGAGCATTTGTGAGCCCAAATGGCATCACCAAATATTCATAGTGCCCCAAAGGGGTGTTAAAGTCTGTCTTCCATTCATCGCCCTCCCTTATACGAACCAAATGGTAAGCATTTCTTAGATCTAGCTTTGTGAAGACGGTGTATCCTTGAAGGAGCTCAAAGGCTGATGTCATGAGGGGAAGAGGATACCTATTCTTGATAGTGATTTTGTTTAGGCCGCGATAATCAATGCAGGGTCTAAGAGACCCATCCTTCTTGCCTACAAAAAAGAACCCGGCACCTGCCGGGGAAGAGGACTCTCTAATGAGTCCAGCTCTCAGGGCATCCGAAATGTAACTATCCATTGCCTCCCTCTCAGGACCAGAGAGAGAATACAGTCTGCCCCTAGGAGGGGTGGAATCTGGTCGAAGTTCAATGGCACAATCATGATGTCTGTGGGGAGGCAGAGAGGTGGCTTTAGACTTGTTAAATACTTCACGCAGATCATGATAAATTTCCGGGACCTTGGACAAATCTGGGTAATCATGGCTAGCTTCAGAAGATGACTTAATGGCATGAACTTCTCTCAGACAATCCAAGTAGCAGGAAGGACCCCAAGTCTGAACCTTACCAGTGGTCCAATTGATGACTGGATTGTGTCTTATGAGCCAAGGTCGTCCCAGAATTACTGGAATCTCTGAAGACTGTGCCAGGAGGAACGTGATCCGTTCGAGGTGGTTGCCTGAAATTAGTGCAGACAGAGGTTTAGTCTTGTGGGTTATTTTATCTATTTTATGACCATCAATGGCAAAAATCTCACGTGGGATTTCAAGGGGCTCCAACTCCAGAAGTAACTTGTGAGCAAGCTTGATGTCAATAAAGTCAGCATCTGCCCCAGAGTCGATGAGAACAGGGAACTCCTCCTGAGAGAATTCAGGGAATCGGATGGTGCACAGATTGTGAGGAGGATTCTTGGATCTTAAAATAGGACTCAGTAAAGACCCCCTCTGCTTTAGTGAGTCTGTCCTTTTAACGGACAACCCATGGCACGATGATCCTTCTCTCCACAGTAGAAACACAGGCAATTTCTGAACCTTCTTTTTCTTTCTTCAGCAGAGAGCCTGGTCCTACCCAACTGCATGGGTTCCTCAGGGCAAACTGCAGGAGATACAGGGGCTGGGGGCATACTGCGTGGACTGACCTGGACGGTGGGGACCCTTCTTTGATAGTAAATGGACCTCTCTCTTCTCCTTTCACGAAGGCGTTGATCGATCCAAAAGGCCAACTGTTCCAAACCCTTGAGGCTCTTGGGAGGATCACGAGTGGCAATCTCATCCTTAATATCGTCTGACAGGCCCTGATAAAAAGCATCAAACAAAGCCTCCTTGTCCCAAAGACAACTGGATTTTAAGGCATGAAAATTAATTATATAGTCATTCACTGGTCGAGAACCCTGTTTGAGAGTAAACAATCTCCTGGCAGCCTCCCTCTCAGGATGGACAGGATCAAAAACTCTCTTCATCTCATCAGAAAAATCAAAAAATGAGTCACAGCTGTCAGAATCATTCTCCCACTCAGAAGTGCCCCACTGCTTTGCCTTACCTGATAGTAGTAAGATAGTATAGGCCACCTTGGCACGTTCAGAAGGGAAGGCCGAGGGCTGAAGTTCAAAAATCAGAGAACACTGGGTCAAAAAAGGCCTGCACTGTTCAGGATCCCCCTCAAAACGTTCTGGGGAAGGAAACAAGCACTTGCTGTGGGTGTAACAGGAAGAGGGGCAGGGTGTCTGTCAGACTCGATATGCTTGCATGTTTATTTGACATTAACACGCGTTTTTTTGTTGTTGCTTTCTCGCGTGTGTAGCACGAGCGGTACACTTGGTACTCTAACACTAGCACCATACCGGGATCAACCAATGAATTGCACCTGGGGGATATAAAGTGGGAAGCACTGAACCTAAGGCGCACAGGTGCGAGATGGCCGCGAGAGGGCCGCAGACACTGATCCAGTTCACTTGTTTATTGAAACTCACAATCCAATAGTAAAAGTAATTAAAACCGCAAGCGGTGATGATCGGCCCTCGCAGCCAAGCGCCGCTCTGGCCTATGGGCCACCGCTAGGGTACGCGCAACTCCCGCCGCCAGCCACCGCAGAAGCTGTCGCGCATTTTTCTCACCCGTCTACCATGCAATACACACGTACGCGTTGGGCAGCGCTCCCCCACGACTCACAAAAAATCTGGTGCAGATGGGTCGATGCACCGAGGAGACACAGCCGTTGAATAATGATAATGCATTTGGCCATCGGGCCGGACTAAATCGTTCGGCGGGCCAGATCCGGCCCGCAGGCCGTACGTTTGACACCCCTGGTTTAAACACTAGTAAACAAATTTAATCAAAGGTATCTTACTAGCTGTTAATCCAGCTTAATGTCAAAAGTTAACAAAACCTTTTTAGTTCTTTAAAGTTAATTGTTATTTCATGTGTTTAAGGGTTTCGTTTCTTGCATTAAGACAGCTTTTATGAACGTTTGACAGTTAAATTGGTGGATACACACCCAAAAGTAATAATGTAAAAGTAACACTTTAGCAATTGGAATATTGCTAAAGTAACACGTTAGCAATATTCCACATGTGTATGTTGTGTACAAACTTTAGTAATTTCTAACAGACCACTTCACTCTCTGAAAGCAGGTCTGCTGGTGGTTCCTAAAGTCTGTAAAACCAGAATGGTAGGCAGATCCTTTAGCTATCATGCTCCTCTCCAGTGGAACCAACTCCCAGTTTTGGTCCGTGAGGCAGACACCCTGTCTACTTTTAAGACTAATCCTAAAACTTTCCTTTTTCCATCCATCCATCGTCTTCCGCTTATCCGGGGTCAGGTCGCGGGGGTAGCAGCTTCAAGAGGGAGGCCCAGACCTTCCTCTCCCCAGCCACTTGGGCCACTTCCTCCGGGGGAATCCCAAAGCGTTCCCAGGCCAGCAGAGTCTCTCCAGCGTGTCCTGGGTCTTCCCCTGGGCCTCCTCCCGGTGGGACGTGCCCAGAACACCTCACCAGGGATGCGTCCAGGAGGCATCCTGACCAGATGCCCGAACCACCTCAACTGGCTCCTCTCAATGTGAAGGAGCAGCGGCTCTACTCTGAGTCCTCCCCGGATGACTGAGCTCCTCACCCTATCTCTAAGGGAGTGCCCAGACACACTACGGAGAAAACTCATTTTGGCCGATTGTATCCGGGATCTCGTTCTTTCGGTCACGACCCAAAGCTCGTGACCATAGATGAGGGTAGGAACGTAGATCGACTGGTAAATCGAGAGCTTGGCCTTTTGGCTCAGCTCTCTCTTCACCACAACGGATCGGTACAGCGCCCGCTTCACAGCAGACGTCGCACCAATCCGCCTGTCGATCTCCCGCTCCATCTTCCCCTCATTCGTGAACAAGACCCCAAGATACTTGAACTCCTCCACTAGAAGCTGGCTCTTGGGACTTTCCTTTTTGACAAAGCTTATAGTTAGAGTGGTTCATGTTACCCTGAGCTACCTCTATAGTTATGCTGCTATAGGCTTAGGCTGCTGGAGGACATCAAGGTCTATTGTTCTTCAATTTTGCATGACTGTTGTCATTTCAGCTTTTAACTTTTTGTTTTTTTCTATTTTTTCTTCATAGTAGGTACACCTGGTCTGGCGTTCTGTTAGCTGTGACATCATCCAGGGAAGACAGATCACCTGCTATTACCATCTAATGTAAAACACATTACTGGATCAATGTGTGCTTCTGTGCTTTTTTGTCTGTCATGTTGTGTCTCTTCTCTCTCTTTTGTAACAACCAGTCAGTCAAGGCAGATTACCGTTCATACTGAGCCCGGTTCTGCTGGAGGTTTTTCCTTCCTGTTAATGGGGAGTTTTTCCTTCTGCTGTCACTTCATGCTTGATCAGTATGAGGGATTGCTGCAAAGCCATGTACAATGCAAACGACTCTCCCTGTGGCTCTACGCTTCTTCAGGAGTGAATGCTGCTTGTTACGACTTTGATGCAATTAACTGGTTCACTTATATAGGAATTTATTTTACCAATCTGGATAATCTGACTTAATATGTATAATCTGATTGATTTTGACATTGTAAACTGCCTTTAGATGACATGCAGGCATGGACTGGTAATCGGGCGTACCGGGCATTTTCCCGGTGGGCCGACGTGCTGTTTGGGCCGGCAGACCCGACATGTATATTAATAATATGTATTATTATTATTATTATTTTATATTTCTGCCTCGTTATATTTGCATAATGCATGAAGAAAAATATCAGCAGCGCAAGAGTCTGTTCCGATCATCCGCCCTTACCACAGGCTACTGCAGCCCATTGGTTATCATCCCTGACAGTCTAAAGGGCTAGGCCAATCATAAAGCAGAAAAACACCTTCACGCTCCATGTGGAACTTTGTGCAGCGGTGTTCACAGTAGTAATGGATAAGAAACGCAAGGGAGGCGCAGAGAAACTGCACGAAAAAAATAAACGAGTTCTTCAAACGGACGCTGCGAAATGTGTCAAACTCACTGACATGTTCCCTACAGCAGGCCTTCATCTGCTCCGGTGTCTGATGTAAAATATGGTGGTGGTGGTCAGTGATGTGCGGTAGGGTTCATAGCTGGTGAGGCACTGACGTCATCAGAGTCAGATTTACAAATATATACACTCTACAGAGTAGACTCGTTGCAAAGTGCTGAAGGAGACTGATTGAGCCAAATAAATTCACCAAGATACATGGAAAAATATTGGTTCTTTGATGAAAAAAAATTGTCATTTGATTGGTAACAGTTTATGAGTTATGATGGATTTCTGCATTTGTAACACATTCTAAAACTATAACCCACATTACGCACATTTTATCACAAAAAATAAACATGAATAAGTATCGCTGTCTTACCTCTACTTATAATTTAAGTCCCTGTGGCGCTCTTTCTGAACAAAAATATCATCATTTTCCGGTAAAAGTTATCTTTATCTTCTTCAGTTTTAAAAGTCTCTCAATCTCAATGGAGCTCACTGCCAGGGAGGAAAGCCTTCCCTGATCAGTCCTGTTCCAGCTGTATGTTTAGAGTCTTTTTAGTGCTTTACTTGTTTAGCAAAACTCGCTAATAAAACATCAATAACTTGTTTTGACTCTACTATTTGGGGATCACGAGCGGTGCCCCTTGAGCGCCCCCTGCCTAGCGGCCAAGGAACTGCCGGCCTCACCTACAACCAGTTCTTTGCTGTTTATGATCGGCCAGCACCACGAAAACATGTTATCTGCACACAGTTTGATGACCAAAACACAATTCGTAATCCACATATATTAAATTGTGGAAAATCAGTTCATAACTGTTTGAACAATTGAATTTATGATCTAGAGACAGGAAGATGCATTCACAGAATGGAAGTCAGCACAGTTAACATGGGATTGCGCAATCCCAGGGGAGGCCAAGCTCGCTGCGGCCTCACCGGCTTCGCTATGAAGCGCCACCAAGGATTTACATGAAAAATAGCGAAAAGTCTGCGATATTAAAGAAAATATGATCAAAAATTAGGAAATTAGATAAATAAAATACTTATTACAAATGACTGAGTAAATCAAAATTTATATTATGTTATTATATATTTTCTTTCTTTCCATGATGACAAGTGAGGCATTTCTCTGGTTCATTTTGTCATTGGCATCCTTTTTTACACAGTGAGTGCACATTAGTCCAATGTTACCCTACAGTATCTGGAAGACTGAATAGATCTGATGAGCAACTTACAATAACTTCTTATAATGATGTAACGTGATAATATGTGTGATTAACCGTGACACCTCTCTTTCTCTCTCTCTCTCTCTCTCTCTGATCTAAGAATAGTTGCTGTGCTGTGGTGGAGTTTACATTTCACAGTGTTAATAAATTAAGATTTTGGAAGTATTTTAAGTGTCCACTCTCACTAATTTCCATTAACCTGGCCTCAAGGTATTGCACAGTTGGTATTGCAAAGTTGGTATACACATTCAGTACACAAAAAAAATGTGGTGGGCCAGTCTAATCCAAAATGCCAGGGCCGTTTTTTTTGTCCCAGTCCACCCCTGATGACATGTTTTATGATTTGGCGTTATATAAATAAAAAGTGAAATGTATTGAACAAGAGTAAGTTTGTCAGTTTTCAAGCAGGATTTGTATATCTGTTAAACATAAATATATAAGGAAACCAAAGAGTTAAGATCACTTACTTACCAAGAGAGATTCCTTTGGGGTTTATTTGTGGTCTCTTGCTGCCCCCTGCTGGACAAGTACGATCAAATACATATGCTTTACATGTCAACTTGGTATCAAAATTCAGATTTCAATCTAAAATGGCTTACTTCCTGTGATACTTGCACTATGACATTAATTGTAAATTCTGAGCATCTTGCTGAGATCTACAACTGTACAAAATTTCATTACTCTACGATGAAGTAAGTGAATAGCAAAAGGTCCTTTGAAAATTGCTTGGTGGCGCTATAGAGAAACTAAGTCCTGCTCACTAAAGTTTGTTATGGATTCCTGTTGGGGGGTGGATAAGGATGCATCCAAATGAGTTTTAGGCAGCTCGGCCCAAAACTGTGGAATTCAGAGCCAAACGTATGACAGCAGCGTTTGAGGTGAATATGCCACGCCGCCACGCCCCCCTGCTCCATCGAATCCAGTTGAGCCTGAAATCCACAACATACCAACATGTGTTCTGTCTGTGGACACAGTTTCATGTTGATTAGCTCAGAGGGGTAACATAGCGACCGCTTACAACAAAACATGACACTTCCTGTTGTCAGGGGGCGTGGCCTAAGCAATGTCATCATTTGACCATTGGATATTATAGGAGACCTGATGATGATCAATCACAGAAAGTTTGGTGCCTCTGTGTGTTTCTGTGTAGGAGATATAACACTTATTTTTTGTGGCGAATAGGTGAACTTTGACCCCTGCCAACGCCCCTTCAGCATGCTCAAAAACTCACCGTTTTGATAACATTTGATTGGCCATGCCTTATGATCAGACTGCCCGAGTTTCAAGCCGATCGCTCCATATCTCTAGGAGGAGTTAGATCTTATACCAATGCTGTAACTGTCAAAATTGAGGTCAAAATCAGACTTTCAGTCTAAAATGGCCAACTTCCTGTGATACTTGCACTATGACATTAATTGTAAATTCTGAGCGTCTTGTTGAGCTCTACAACTGTACCAAATCTCATGTCTCTACAACGAAGTAAGTGAATAGCAAAGGGTCCTTTGAAAATTTCTAGGTGGCGCCGTTGAGGCATTTTTCTTTAGATTTTTGTGACGACCTTAAAATACAAAATTTTTAAACAGTCACCATGCATCTGCAAAGTTTGGTGAGTTTTTGAAAATGAGAAAGCTCCCAAAAAGGCCCCTCTTTAGGGGGGCAGAATAATAAGAATAAGAATTAAAGCCGCAAGCGGCGTCGATCGGCCCTCGCAGCCAAGCGCCGCTCCGGCCTATTGGCCACCGCGGGGGTTCGCGCACCGCCGGCCGCCAGCCACCGCAGAAACTGTCACGCATTTTCCCCGCCCGTCCGCCGGGAGATTCCCACGAACCCATTCGGCAGCGCTCCCCCACGACTCACAACAAATCTGGTGTAGATCGGTCGATGCAGCGAGGATATACAGCCGTTGAATATTGATATTGCCTTTGGCCACTGGGCCGGACAAAATCGTTCGGTGGGCCGGATCCAGCCCGCGGGCCATACGTTTTGACACCCCTGGTTTAAACATTAGTATACCAATTTAATCAAAGGTATCTTTGATTAAATACCTGTTAATCCAGCTTCATGTGAAAAGTTAACAAAACCTTTTTAGTTATTTAAAGTTAATTGTTATTTCATGTGTTTAAGGGTTTTGTTTCTTGCATTAAGACAGCTTTTATGAAAGTTTGACAGTTAAATTGGTGGATACACACCCAAAAGTAATAATGTAAAAGTAACACTTTAGCAATATTCCACATGTGTATGTTGTGTACCAACTTTCGTAATTCTATCTTAAAGCCTGGCTTGGGGCTGATCATTTGAAATATTCTAGGGGGCGCTATAGAAAAATTAGGTCACGCCAACCAAAGTTTGTTATGGATTCCTGTCGGGGGTGGAAAAGGATGCATCCAAGGGAGTTTTAAGCAGCTCGACCCAAAAATGTGGAATTCAGAGCCAAACGTATGGCAGCGGCGTTTGAGGTGACTTCGCCTCGTTTACAGCAAAACATGACATTTCCTGTTGTCAGGGGGCGTGGCCTAAGTGATGTCATCATTTGACCATTGGATATGATAGAAGACCTGATGATGATCAATCACAGATAGTTTGGTGCCTCTGTGTGTTTCTGTGTAGGAGATATAACTGTTTTATTTTTTGTGGCGAGTAGGTGAACTTTGACCCCTGCTAACGCCCCTTCAACAAGCTCAAAAACTCACTGTTTTGATAACTTTTAATTGGCCATGCCTTATGATCAGACTGACCGAGTTTCAAGCCGCTCACTTGAAATCCCTAGGAGGAGTTCGATCAAATACCAATGCTGTAAACGTCAAAAATGGGGTCAAAATCAGACCTTCAATCTAAAATGGCCGACTTCCTGTGATATTTGCACTATGACATTAATTGTAAATTCTGAGCGTCTTGGTGAGCTCTACTACTGTACCAAATCTCATGTCTCTACGATGAAGTAAGTGAATAGCAAAGGGTCCTTTGAAAATTGCGAGGTGGCGCCGTTGAGGCATTAGGTCACGCCCACCAAAGTTTGTTATGGATTCCTGTCGGGGGCTAGATAAGGATGCATCCAAGTGAGTTTTAAGCAGCTCGGCCCAAAAATGTGGAATTCAGAGCCAAACGTATGGCAGCGGCGTTTGAGGTGACTTTACCACGCCGCCACGCCCCCCTGCTCCATCGAATCCACTTGGGGCTGGAATCCACAACACACCAACATGTCTTCTGTCTCTGGACACAGTTTCATGTTGATTAGCTCAGAGGGGTAACATAGCGACCGTTTACAGCAAAACATGACACTTCCTGTTGTCAGGGGGCGTGGCCTAAGTGATGTCATCATTTGACCATTGGATATTAAAGAAGACCCAATGATGATCAATCACAGAAAGTTTGGTGCCTCTGTGTGTTTCTGTGTAGGAGATATAACAGTTTTATTTTTTGTGGCGAGTAGGTGAACTTTGACCCCTGCTAACGCCCCTTCGACATGCTCAAAAACTCACCGTTTTGATAACTTTTAATTGGCCATGCCTTATGATCAGATTGACCGAGTTTCAAGTCGCTCGCTCAAAATCCCTAGGAGGAGTTCGATCAAATACCAATGCTGTAAACGTCAAAAATGGGGTCAAAATCAGACCTTCAATCTAAAATGGCCGACTTCCTGTGATATTTGCACTATGACATTAATTATAAATTCTGAACGTCTTGGTGAGCTCTACAACTGTACCAAATTTCACGTCTCTACGATGAAGTAAGTGAATAGCAAAGGGTCCTTTGAAAATTGCTAGGTGGCGCCGTTGAGGGATTTTCCGTTAGATTTTTGTGATGACCTTAAAATATAAAATTTTTAAACAATCTTCATGCATCTGCCAAGTTTGGTGAGTTTTTGAATATGATAAAGCCCCCAAAAAGGCCCCTCTTTAGGGGGGCAGAATAAAAATAATAATAATTAAAGCCGCAAGCGGCGTCGATCGGCCCTCGCAGCCAAGCGCCGCTCCGGCCTATTGGCCACCGCGGGGGTTCGCGCACCGCCGGCCGCCAGCCACCGCAGAAACTGTCACGCATTTTCCCCGCCCGTCCGCCAGGAGATTCCCACGAACGCATTCGGCAGCGCTCCCCCACGACTCACAACAAATCTGGTGTAGATCGGTCGATGCAGCGAGGATATACAGCCGTTGAATATTGATATTGCATTTGGCCACTGGGCCGGACAAAATCGTTCGGTGGGCCGGATCCGGCCCGCGGGCCATACGTTTGACACCCCTGGTTTAAACATTAGTATACCAATTTAATCAAAGGTATCTTACTACCTGTTAATCCAGCTTCATGTGAAAAGTTAACAAAACCTTTTTAGTTATTTAAAGTTAATTGTTATTTCATGTGTTTAAGGGTTTTGTTTCTTGCATTAAGACAGCTTTTATGAAAGTTTGACAGTTAAATTGGTGGATACACACCCAAAAGTAAAAATGTAAAAGTAACACTTTAGCAATATTCCACATGTGTATGTTGTGTACCAACTTTCGTAATTCTATCTTAAAGCATGGCTTGGGGCTGATCATTTAAAATATTCTAGGGGGCGCTATAGAAAAATTAGGTCACGCCAACCGCAGTTTGTTATGGATTCCTGTCGGGGGTGGAAAAGGATGCATCCAAGGGAGTTTTAAGCAGCTCGACCCAAAAATGTGGAATTCAGAGCCAAACGTATGGCAGCGGCGTTTGAGGTGACTTCACCACACCATCACGCCGCCCTGCTCCATCGTATCCACTTGGGGCTGGAATCCAAAACACCAACATGTCTTCTGTCTCTGGATACATTTTCATGTTGATTAGCTCAGAGGGGTAACATAGCGACCGTTTACAGCAAAACATGACATTTCCTGTTGTCAGGGGGCGTGGCCTAAGTGATGTCATCATTTGACCATTGGATATGATAGAAGACCTGATGATGATCAATCACAGATAGTTTGGTGCCTCTGTGTGTTTCTGTGTAGGAGATATAACTGTTTTATTTTTTGTGGCGAGTAGGTGAACTTTGACCCCTGCTAACGCCCCTTCAACAAGCTCAAAAACTCACTGTTTTGATAACTTTTAATTGGCCATGCCTTATGATCAGACTGACCGAGTTTCAAGCCGCTCGCTCAAAATCCCTAGGAGGAGTTCGATCAAATACCAATGCTGTAAACGTCAAAAATGGGGTCAAAATCAGACCTTCAATCTAAAATGGCCGACTTCCTGTGATATTTGCACTATGACATTAATTGTAAATTCTGAGCGTCTTGGTGAGCTCTACTACTGTACCAAATCTCATGTCTCTACGATGAAGTAAGTGAATAGCAAAGGGTCCTTTGAAAATTGCGAGGTGGCGCCGTTGAGGCATTAGGTCACGCCCACCAAAGTTTGTTATGGATTCCAGTCGGGGGCTAGATAAGGATGCATCCAAGTGACTTTTAAGCAGCTCGGCCCAGAAATGTGGAATTCAGAGCCAAACGTATGGCAGCGGCGTTTGAGGTGACTTCACCACGCCGCCACGCCCCCCTGCTCCATCGAATCCACTTGGGGCTGGAATCCACAACACACCAACATGTCTTCTGTCTCTGGACACAGTTTCACGTTGATTAGCTCAGAGGGGTAACATAGCGACCGTTTACAGCAAAACATGACACTTCCTGTTGTCAGGGGGCGTGGCCTAAGTGATGTCATCATTTGACCATTGGATATTAAAGAAGACCCAATGATGATCAATCACAGAAGGTTTGGTGCCTCTGTGTGTTTCTGTGTAGGAGATATAACAGTTTTATTTTTTGTGGCGAGTAGGTGAACTTTGACCCCTGCTAACGCCCCTTCAACATGCTCAAAAACTCACCGTTTTGATAACTTTTAATTGGCCATGCCTTATGATCAGACTGACCGAGTTTCAAGTCGCTCGCTCAAAATCCCTAGGAGGAGTTCGATCAAATACCAATGCTGTAAACGTCAAAAATGGGGTCAAAATCAGACCTTCAATCTAAAATGGCCGACTTCCTGTGATATTTGCACTATGACATTAATTATAAATTCTGAACGTCTTGGTGAGCTCTACAACTGTACCAAATTTCACGTCTCTACGATGAAGTAAGTGAATAGCAAAGGGTCCCTTGAAAATTGCTAGGTGGCGCCGTTGAGGCATTTTCCGTTAGATTTTTGTGATGACCTTAAAATATAAAATTTTTAAACAGTCTTCATGCATCTGCCAAGTTTGGTGAGTTTTTGAATATGATAAAGCCCCCAAAAAGGCCCCTCTTTAGGGGGGCAGAATAAAAATAATAATAATAATAATAATAATTAAAACCGCAAGCGGTGATGATCGGCCCTCGCAGCCAAGCGCCGCTCTGGCCTATGGGCCACCGCTAGGGTACGCGCACCTCCCGCCGCCAGCCACCGCAGAAGCTGTCATGCATTTTCCTCACCCGTCTAACATGCAATACACACGTACGCGTTGGGCAGCGCTCCCCCACGACTCACAAAAAACCTGGTGCAGATCGGTCGATGCACCGAGGACACACAGCCGTTGAATAATGAAAATGCATTTGGCCACCGGGCCGGACTAAATCGTTCGGCGGGCAAGATCCGGCCCGCAGGCCGTACGTTTGACACCCCTGGTTTAAACACTAGTATACAAATTTAATTAAAGGTATCTTACTAGCTGTTAATCCAGCTTCATGTGAAAAGTTAACAAAACCTTTTTAGTTATTTAAAGTTAATTATTTCATGTGTTTAAGGGTTTCGTTTCTTGCATTAAGACAGCTGTTATGAAAGTTTGACAGTTAAATTGGTGGATACACACCCAAAAGTAATAATGTAAAAGTAACACTTTAGCAATTGGAATATTGCTAAAGTAACACGTTAGCAATATTCCACATGTGTATGTTGTGTACAAACTTTAGTAATTTCTAACAGACCACTTCACTCTCAGAAAGCAGGTCTGCTGGTGGTTCCTAAAGTCTGTAAAACCAGAATGGTAGGCAGATCCTTTAGCTATCATGCTCCTCTCCAGTGGAACCAACTCCCAGTTTTGGTCCGTGACGCAGACACCCTGTCTACTTTTAAGACTAATCCTTAAACTTTCCTTTTTCCATCCATCCATCGTCTTCCGCTTATCCGGGGTCAGGTCGCGGGGGTAGCAGCTTCAAGAGGGAGGCCCAGACCTTCCTCTCCCCAGCCACTTGGGCCACTTCCTCCGGGGGAATCCCAAAGCGTTCCCAGGCCAGCCGAGTCTCTCCAGCGTGTCCTGGGTCTTCCCCTGGGCCTCCTCCCGGTGGGACGTGCCCAGAACACCTCACCAGGGATGCGTCCAGGAGGCATCCTAACCAGATGCCCGAGCCACCTCAACTGGCTCCTCTCAATGTGGAGGAGCAGCGGCTCTACTCTGAGTCCTCCCCGGATGACTGAGCTCCTCACTTTATCTCTAAGGGAGAGCCCAGACACACTATGGAGAAAACTCATTTTGGCCGCTTGTATCCGGGATCTCGTTCTTTTGGTCACGACCCAAAGCTCGTGACCATAGATGAGGGTAGGAACGTAGATCGACCGGTAAATCGAGAGCTTGGCCTTTTGGCTCAGCTCTCTCTTCACCACAACGGATCGGTACAGCGCCCGCTTCACAGCAGACGCCGCACCAATCCGCCTGTCGATCTCCCGCTCCATCTTCCCCTCATTCGTGAACAAGACCCCAAGATACTTGAACTCCTCCACTAGAAGCTGGCTCTTGGGACTTTCCTTTTTGACAAAGCTTATAGTTAGAGTGGTTCATGTTACCCTGAGCTACCTCTATAGTTATGCTGCTATAGGCTTAGGCTGCTGGAGGACATCAGGGTCTATTGTTCTTCAATTTTGCATGACTGTTGTCATTTCAGCTTTTAACTTTTTGTTTTTTCTATTTTTTCTTCATAGTAGATACACCTGGTCTGGCGTTCTGTTAGCTGTGACATCATTCAGGGAAGACAGATCACCTGCTATTACCATCTAATGTAAAACACATTACTGGATCAATGTGTGCTTCTGTGCTTTTTTGTCTGTCTTGTTGTGTCTCTTCTCTCTCTTTTGTAACCCCCAGTCGGTCAAGGCAGATTACCGTTCATACTGAGCCCGGTTCTGATGGAGGTTTTTCCTTCCTGTTAATGGGGAGTTTTTTCTTCTGCTGTCACTTCATGCTTGATAAGTATGAGGGATTGCTGCAAAGCCATGTACAATGCAAACGACTCTCCCTGTGGCTCTACGCTTCTTCAGGAGTGAATGCTGCTTGTTACGACTTTGATGCAATCAACTGGTTCCCTTATATAGGAATTTATTTTACCAATCTGGATAATCTGACTTAATATGTATAAACTGATTGATTTTGACATTGTAAACTGCCTTTAGATGACATGCAGGCATGGACTGGTAATCGGGCGTACCGGGCATTTTCCCGGTGGGCCGACGTGCTGTTTGGGCCGGCAGACCCGACATGTATATAAATATGTATTATTATTATTATTATTAATTATTTTATATATCTGCCTCGTTATATTTGCATAATGCATGAAGAAAAATAAAATCAGCAGCGCAAGAGTCTGTTCCGATCATCCGGCCCTTACAACAGGCTATTGCAGCCCATTGGTTATCATAAAGTAGAAAAACACCTTCACGCTCCATGTGGAACTTTGTGCAGCAGTGTTTACAGTAGTAATGGGAGGCGCAGAGAAACTGCACGAAAAAAAGAAACGAGTTCTTCAAACGGACGCTGCGAAATGTGTCAAACTCACTGACATGTCCCCTACAGCAGACCTTCATCTGCTCCGGTGTCTGATGTAAAATATGGTGGTGGTGGTCAGTGACGTGCGGTAGGGTTCATAGCTGGTGAGGCACTGACGTCATCAGAGTCAGATTTACAAATATATACACTCTACAGAGTAGACTCGTTGCAAAGTGCTGAAGGAGACTGATTGAGCCAAATAAATTCACCAAGAGACATGGGAAAATATTGATTCTTTGATGAAAAAAAATTGTCATTTGATTGGTAACAGTTTATGAGTTATGATGGATTTCTGCATTTGTAACACATTCTAAAACTATAACCCACATTACGCACATTTTATCACAAAAACAAAACATGAATAAGTATCGCTGTCTTACCTCTACTTATAATTTAAGTCCCTGCGGCGCTCTTTCTGAACAAAAATATCATTTTCCGGTAAAAGTTCTCTTTATCTTCTTCAGATTTAAAACTCTCTTAGTCTCAGTGGAGCTCACTGCCAGGGAGGAAAGCCTTCCCTGATCAGTCCTGTTCCAGCTGGATGTTTAGAGTCTTTTTAGTGCTTTACTTGTTTAGCAAAACTCGCTAATAAAACATCAATAACTTGTTTTGACTCTACTATTTGGGGATCACGAGCGGTGCCCCTTGAGCGCCCCCTGCCTAGAGGCCAAGGATTTGCCGGCCTCACCTACAACCAGTTCTTTGCTGTTTATGATCGGCCAGCACCACGAAAACATGTTATCTGCACACAGTTTGATGACCAAAACACAATTCGTAATCCACATATATTAAATTGTGGAAAATCAGTTCATAACTGTTTGAACAATTGAATGTATGATCTAGAGACAGGAAGATGCATTCACAGAATGGAAGTCAGCACAGTTAACATGGGATTGCGCAATCCCAGGGTAGGCCAAGCTCGCTGCGGCCTCACCGGCTTCGCTATGAAGCGCCACCAAGGATTTACATGAAAAATAGCGAAAAGTCTGCGATTTTAAAGAAAATATGATCAAAAATTAGGAAATTAAATAAATAAAATACTTATTACAAATGACTGAGTAAATCAAAATTTATATTATGTTATTATATATTTTCTTTCTTTCCATGATGACAAGTGAGGCATTTCTCTGGTTCATTTTGTCATTGGCATCCTTTTTTACACAGTGAGTGCACATTAGTCCAATGTTACCCTACAGTATCTGGAAGACTGAATAGATCTGATGAGCAACTTACAATAACTTCTTATAATGATGTAACGTGATAATATGTGTGATTGACCGTGACACCTCTCTTTCTCTCTCTCTCTCTCTGATCTAAGAATAGTTGCTGTGCTGTGGTGGAGTTTACATTTTACAGTGTTAATAAATTAA
The DNA here is from genome assembly GCA_037039145.1 of Fundulus diaphanus. Taxonomy (NCBI): domain Eukaryota; kingdom Metazoa; phylum Chordata; class Actinopteri; order Cyprinodontiformes; family Fundulidae; genus Fundulus; species Fundulus diaphanus. The sequence goes on from CM073135.1 coordinate 1,425,917, forward strand.
GATTTTGGAAGTAATTTAAGTGTCCACTCTCACTAATTTCCATTATCCTGACTTCAAGGTATTGCACAGTTGGTATACACATTCAGTACACAAAAAAAATGTGGTGGGCCAGTCTAATCCAAAATGCCAGGGCCAATTTTTGTCCCAATCCACCCCTGGTTAAGATCACTTACTTACCAAGAGAAATTCCTTTGGGGTTTATTTGTGGTCTCTTGCTGCCCCCTGCTGGACAAGTATGATCAAATACATATGCTTTACATGTCAACTTGGTATCAAAATTCAGATTTCAATCTAAAATGGCTTACTTCCTGTGATACTTGCAGTATGACATTAATTGTAAATTCTGAGCGTCTTGCTGAGATCTACAACTGTACAAAATTTCATTACTCTACGATGAAGTAAGTGAATACCAAAGGGTCCTTTGAAATTTGCTTGGTGGCGCTATAGAGAAACTAAGTCCTGCTCACTAAAGTTTGTTAAGGATTCCTGTTGGGGGGTGGATAAGGATGCATCCAAATGAGTTTTAAGCAGCTCGGCCCAAAACTGTGGAATTCAGAGCCAAACGTATGACAGCAGCGTTTGAGGTGAATATGCCACGCCGCCACGCCCCCCTGCTCCATCCAATCCAGTTGAGCCTGAAATCCACAACATACCAACATGTGTTCTGTCTGTGGACACAGTTTCATGTTGATTAGCTCAGAGGGGTAACATAGCGACCGCTTACAACAAAACATGACACTTCCTGTTGTCAGGGGGCGTGGCCTAATCAATGTCATCATTTGACCATTGGATATTATAGGAGACCTGATGGTGATCAATTACTGAAAGTTTGATGCCTCTGTGTGTTTCTGTGTAGGAGATATAACAGTTTTATTTTTTGTGGCGAGTAGGTGAACTTTGACCCCTGCTAATGCCCCTTCAACAAGCTCAAAAACTCACCGTTTTGATAACTTTTAATTGGCCATGCCTTATGATCAGACTGCCCGAGTTTCAAGCCGCTCGCTAAAAATCTCTAGGAGGAGATCCATCAAATACCAATGCTATAAACGTCAAAAATGGGGTCAAAATCAGACATTCAATCTAAAATGGCCAACTTCCTGTGATATTTAGACTATGACATTAATTGTAAATTCTGAGCGTCTTGGTGAGCTCTACCACTGTACCAAATCTCATGTCTCTACGATGAAGTAAGTGAATAGCAAAGGGTCCTTTGAAAATTGCTAAGTGGCGCCGTTGAGGCATTAGGTCACGCCCACCAAAATTTCTTATGGATTCCTGTTGGGGGGTGGATAAGGATGCATCCAAGTGAGTTTTATGCAGCTCGGCCCAAAAATGTGGAATTCAGAGCCAAACGTATGGCAGCGGCGTTTGAGGTGACTTCACCACGCCGCCACGCTCTCCTGCTCCATCGAATCGACTTGGGGCTGGAATCCACAACACAACAACATGTCTTCTGTCTCTGGACACAGTTTCATGTTGATTAGCTCAGAGGGGTAACATAGCGACCGTTTACAGCAAAACATGACACTTCCTGTTGTCAGGGGGTGTGGCCTAAGTGATGTCATCATTTGACCATTGGATATTATAGGAGACCTGATGATGATTAATCACAGAAAGTTTGGTGCCTCTGTGTGTTTCTGTGTAGGAGATATAACACTTTTATTTTTTGTGGCGAATAGGTGAACTTTGACCCCTGCCAACGCCCCTTCAGCATGCTCAAAAACTCACCGTTTTGATAACTTTTGATTGGCCATGCCTTATGATCAGACTGCCCGAGTTTCAAGCCGATCGCTCGATATCTCTAGGAGGAGTTAGATCTTATACCGATGCTGTAACTGTCAAAATTGAGGTCAAAATCAGACTTTCAATCTAAAATGGCCGACTTCCTGTGATATTTACACTATGACATTAATTGTAAATTCTGAGCGTCTTATTGAGCTCTACAACTGTACCAAATCTCATGTCTCTACGACGAAATAAGTGAATAGCAAAGGGTCCTTTGAAAATTTCTAGGTGGCGCCGTTGAGGCATTTTTCTTTAGATTTTTGTGACGACCTTAAAATACAAAATTTTTAAACAGTCACCATGCATCTGCAAAGTTTGGTGAGTTTTTGAAAATGACAAAGCCCCCAAAAAGGCCCCTCTTTAGGGGGGCAGAATAATAATAAGAATTAAAACCGCAAGCGGTGATGATCGGCCCTCGCAGCCAAGCGCCGCTCTGGCCTAAGGGCCACCGCTAGGGTACGCGCACCTCCCGCCGCCAGCCACCGCAGAAGCTGTCATGCATTTTCCTCACCCGTCTACCATGCAATACACACGTATGCGTTGGGCAGCGCTCCCCCACGACTCACAAAAAATCTGGTGCAGATCGGTCGATGCACCGAGGAGACACAGCCGTTGAATAATAAAAATGCATTTGGCCACCGGGCCGGACTAAATCGTTCGGCGGGCCAGATCCGGCCCGCAGGCCGTACGTTTGACACCCCTGGTTTAAACATTAGTATACCAACTTAATCAAAGGTATCTTACTAGCTGTTAATCCAGCTTCATGTGAAAAGTTAACAAAACCTTTTTAGTTATTTAAAGTTAATTATTTCATGTGTTTAAGGGTTTCGTTTCTTGCATTAAGACAGCTTTTATGAAAGTTTGACAGTTAAATTGGTGGATACACACCCAAAAGTAATAATGTAAAAGTAACACTTTGGCAATTGGAAAATTGCTAAAGTAACACGTTAGCAAAATTCCACATGTGTATGTTGTGTACAAACTTTAGTAATTTCTAACAGACCACTTCACTCTCAGAAAGCAGGTCTGCTAGTGGTTCCTAAAGTCTGTAAAACCAGAATGGTAGGCAGATCCTTTAGTTATCAGGCTCCTCTCCAGTGGAACAAACTCCCAGTTTTGGTCCGTGACGCAGACACCCTGTCTACTTTTAAGACTAATCCTAAAACTTTCCTTTTTCCATCCATCCATCGTCTTCCACTTATCCGGGGTCAGGTCGCAGGGGCAGCTTCAAGAGGGAGCCCCAGACCTTCCTCTCCCCAGCCACTTGGGCCACTTCCTCCGGGGGAATCCCAAAGCGTTCCCAGGCCAGCATAGTCTCTCCAGCGTGTCCTGGGTCTTCCTCTGGGCCTCCTCCCGGTGGGACGTGCCCAGAACACCTCATCAGGGAGGCGTCCAGGAGGCATCCTAACCAGATGCCCGATCCACCTCAACTGGCTCCTCTCAATGTGGAGGAGCAGCGGCTCTACTCTGAGTCCTCCCCGGATGACTGAGCTCCTCACCCTATCTCTAAGGGAGAGCCCAGACACACTATGGAGAAAACTCATTTTGGCCGCTTGTATCCGGGATTTCGTTCTTTCGGTCACGACCCAAAGCTCGTGACCATAGATGAGGGTAGGAACGTAGATCGACTGGTAAATCGAGAGCTTGGCCTTTTGGCTCAGCTCTCTCTTCACCACAACGGATCGGTACAGCGCACGCTTCACAGCAGACGTCGCACCAATCCGCCTGTCGATCTCCCGCTCCATCTTCCCCTCATTCGTGAACAAGACCCCAAGATACTTGAACTCCTCCACTAGAAGCTGGCTCTTGGGACTTTCCTTTTTGACAAAGATTATAGTTAGAGTGGTTCATGTTACCCCGAGCTACCTCTATAGTTATGCTGCTATAGGCTTAGGCTGCTGGAGGACATCAGGGTCTATTGTTCTTCAATTTTGCATGACTGTTGTCATTTCAGCTTTTACCTTTTTGTTTTTTCTATTTTTTCTTCATAGTAGGTACACCTGGTCTGGCGTTCTGTTAGCTGTGACATCATTCAGGGAAGACAGATCACCTGCTATTACCATCTAATGTAAAACACATTACTGGATCAATGTGTGCTTCTGTGCTTTTTTGTCTGTCTTGTTGTGTCTCTTCTCTCTCTTTTGTAACCCCCAGTCGGTCAAGGCAGATTACCGTTCATACTGAGCCCGGTTCGGCTGGAGGTTTTTCCTTCCTGTTAATGGGGAGTTTTTCCTTCTGCTGTCACTTCATGCTTGATCAGTATGAGGGATTGCTGCTAAGCCATGTACAATGCAAACGACTCTCCCTGTGGCTCTACGCTTCTTCAGGAGTCAATGCTGCTTGTTACGACTTTGATGAAATCAACTGGTTCCCTTATATAGGAATTTCTTTTACCAATCTGGATAATCTGACTTAATATGTATAATCTGATTGATTTTGACATTGTAAACTGCCTTTAGATGACATGCAGGCCGGCAGACCCGACATGTATATTAATAATATGTATTATTATTATTAATATTATTATTATTTTATATATCTGCCTCGTTATATTTGCATAATGCATGAAGAAAAATTTCAGCAGCGCAAGAGTCTGTTCCGATCATCCAGCCCTTACCACAGGCTACTGCAGCCCATTGGTTATCATCCCTGACAGTCTAAAGGGCTAGGCCAATCATAAAGTAGAAAAACACCTTCACGCTCCATGTGGAACTTTGTGCAGCGGTGTTCACAGTAGTAATGGATAAGAAACGCAAGGGAGGCGCAGAGAAACTGCACGAAAAAAAGAAACGAGTTCTTCAAACGGATGCTGCGAAATGTGTCAAACTGACTGACATGTTCCCAACAGCAGGCCCTTCATCTGCTCCGGTGTCTGGTGTAAAATATGGTGGTGGTTGTAGTCAGTGACGTGCGGTAGGGTTCATGGCTGGTGAGGCACTGACGTCATCAGAGTCAGATTTACAAATATATACACTCTACAGAGTAGACTCGTTGCAAAGTGCTGAAGGAGACTGATTGAGCCAAATAAATTCACCAAGATACATGGAAAAATATTGGTTCTTTGATGAAAAAAATTGTCATTTGATTGGTAACAGTTTATGAGTTATGATGGATTTCTGCATTTGTAACACATTCTAAAACTATAACCCACATTATGCACATTTTATCACAAAAACAAAACATGAATAAGTATCGCTGTCTTACCTCTACTTATAATTTAAGTCCCTGTGGCGCTCTTTCTGAACAAAAATATCATCATTTTCCGGTAAAAGTTCTCTTTATCTTCTTCAGTTTTAAAAGTCTCTCAGTCTCAATGGAGCTCACTGCCAGGGAGGAAAGCCTTCCCTGATCATTCCTGTTCCAGCTGTATGTTTAGTCTTTTTAGTGCTTTACTTGTTTAGCAAAACTCGCTAATAAAACATCAATAACTTGTTTTGACTCTACTATTTGGGGATCACGAGCGGTGCCCCTTGAGCGCCCCCTGCCTAGTGGCCAAGGAACTGCTGGCCTCACCTACAACCAGTTCTTTGCTGTTTATGATCGGCCAGCACCACGAAAACATGTTATCTGCACACAGTTTGATGACCAAAACACAATTCGTAATCCACATATATTAAATTGTGGAAAATCAGTTCATAACTGTTTGAACAATTGAATTTATGATCTAGAGACAGGAAGATGCATTCACAGAATGGAAGTCAGCGCAGTTACCATGGGATTGCGCAATCCCAGGGTAGGCCAAGCTTGCTGCGGCCTCACCGGCTTCGCTATGAAGCGCCACCAAGGATTTACATGAAAAATAGCGAATAGTCTGCCATTTTAAAGAAAATATGATCAAAAATTAGGAAATTAGATAAATAAAATACTTATTACAAATGACTGAGTAAATCAAAATTTATATTATGTTATTATATATTTTCTTTCTTTCCATGATGACAAGTGAGGCATTTCTCTGGTTCATTTTGTCATTGGCATCCTTTTTTACACAGTGAGTGCACATTAGTCCAATGTTACCCTACAGTATCTGGAAGACTGAATAGATCTGATGAGCAACTTACAATAACTTCTTATAATGATGTAACGTGATAATATGTGTGATTGACCGTGACACCTCTCTTTCTCTCTCTCTCTCTCTGATCTAAGAATAGTTGCTGTGCTGTGGTGGAGTTTACATTTTACAGTGTTAATAAATTAAGATTTTGGAAGTATTTTAAGTGTCCACTCTCACTAATTTCCATTATCCTGACTTCAAGGTATTGCACAGTTGGTATTGCACAGTTGGTATACACATTCAGTACACAAAAAAAATGTGGTGGGCCAGTCTAATCCAAAATGCCAGGGCCAATTTTTTGTCCCAATCCACCCCTGATGACATGTTTCATGATTTGGCGCTATATAAATAAAAACTGAAATGTATTGAACAAGAGTTTGTCAGTTTTCAAGCAGGATTTGTATATCTGTTCAACTTAAATATACAAGGAAACCAAAGAGTTAAGATCACTTACTTACCAAGAGAAATTCCTTTGGGGTTTATTTGTGGTCTCTTGCTGCCCCCTGCTGGACAAGTATGATCAAATACATATGCTTTACATGTCAAGTTGGTATCAAAATTCAGATTTCAATCTAAAATGGCTTACTTCCTGTGATACTTGCAGTATGACATTAATTGTAAATTCTGAGCATCTTGCTGAGATCTACAACTGTACAAAATTTCATTACTCTACGATGAAGTAAGTGAATACCAAAGGGTCCTTTGAAATTTGCTTGGTGGCGCTATAGAGAAACTAAGTCCTGCTCACTAAAGTTTGTTAAGGATTCCTGTTGGGGGGTGGATAAGGATGCATCCAAATGAGTTTTAAGCAGCTCGGCCCAAAACTGTGGAATTCAGAGCCAAACGTATGACAGCAGCGTTTGAGGTGAATATGCCATGCCACCACGCCCCCCTGCTCCATCCAATCCAGTTGAGCCTGAAATCCACAACATACCAACATGTGTTCTGTCTGTGGACACAGTTTCATGTTGATTAGCTCAGAGGGGTAACATAGCGACCGCTTACAACAAAACATGACACTTCCTGTTGTCAGGGGGCGTGGCCTAAGCAATGTCATCATTTGACCATTGGATATTATAGGAGACCTGATGGTGATCAATCACTGAAAGTTTGATGCCTCTGTGTGTTTCTGTGTAGGAGATATAACAGTTTTATTTTTTGTGGCGAGTAGGTGAACTTTGACCCTTGCTAATGCCCCTTCAACAAGCTCAAAAACTCACCGTTTTGATAACTTTTAATTGGCCATGCCTTATGATCAGACTGCCCGAGTTTCAAGCCGCTCGCTAAAAATCTCTAGGAGGAGATCCATCAAATACCAATGCTATAAACGTCAAAAATTGGGTCAAAATCAGACATTCAATCTAAAATGGCCAACTTCCTGTGATATTTACACTATGACATTAATTGTAAATTCTGAGCGTCTTGGTGAGCTCTACCACTGTACCAAATCTCATGTCTCTACGATGAAGTAAGTGAATAGCAAAGGGTCCTTTGAAAATTGCTAAGTGGCGCCGTTGAGGCATTAGGTCACGCCCACCAAAGTTTGTTATGGATTCCTGTTGGGGGGTGGATAAGGATGCATCCAAGTGAGTTTTATGCAGCTCGGCCCAAAAATGTGGAATTCAGAGCCAAACGTATGGCAGCGGCGTTTGAGGTGACTTCACCACGCCGCCACGCTCTCCTGCTCCATCGAATCGACTTGGGGCTGGAATCCACAACACAACAACATGTTTTCTGTCTCTGGACACAGTTTCATGTTGATTAGCTCAGAGGGGTAACATAGCGACCGTTTACAGCAAAACATGACACTTCCTGTTGTCAGGGGGCGTGGCCTAAGCAATGTCATCATTTGACCATTGGATATTATAGGAGACCTGATGATGATCAATCACAGAAAGTTTGGTGCCTATGTGTGTTTCTGTGTAGGAGATATAACACTTTTATTTTTTGTGGCGAATAGGTGAACTTTGACCCCTGCCAACGCCCCTTCAGCATGCTCAAAAACTCACCGTTTTGATAACTTTTGATTGGCCATGCCTTATGATCAGACTGCCCGAGTTTCAAGCCGATCGCTCAAAATCTCTAGGAGGAGATCCTTCAAATACCAATGCTATAAATGTCAAAAATTGGGTCAAAATCAGACTTTCAGTCTAAAATGGCCAACTTCCTGTGATATTTGCACTATGACATTAATTGTAAATTCTGAGCGTCTTGTTGAGCTCTACAACTGTACCAAATTTCATGTCTCTACGACAAAGTAAGTGAATAGCAAAGGGTCCTTTGAAAATTTCTAGGTGGCGCCGTTGAGGCATTTTTCTTTAGATTTTTGTGACGACCTTAAAATACAAAATTTTTAAACAGTCACCATGCATCTGCCAAGTTTGGTGAGTTTTTGAAAATGAGAAAGCCCCCAAAAAGGCCCCTCTTTAGGGGGGCAGAATAATAAGAATAATTAAAACCGCAAGCGGTGATGATCGGCCCTCGCAGCCAAGCGCCGCTCTGGCCTATGGGCCACCGCTAGGGTACGCGCACCTCCCGCCGCCAGCCACCGCAGAAGCTGTCATGCATTTTCCTCACCCGTCTAACATGCAATAAACACGTACGCGTTGGGCAGCGCTCCCCCACGACTCACAAAAAACCTGGTGCAGATCGGTCGATGCACCGAGGACACACAGCCGTTGAATAATGAAAATGCATTTGGCCACCGGGCCGGACTAAATCGTTCGGCGGGCCAGATCCGGCCCGCAGGCCGTACGTTTGACACCCCTGGTTTAAACACTAGTATACAAATTTAATTAAAGGTATCTTACTAGCTGTTAATCCAGCTTCATGTGAAAAGTTAACAAAACCTTTTTAGTTATTTAAAGTTAATTATTTCATGTGTTTAAGGGTTTCGTTTCTTGCATTAAGACAGCTGTTATGAAAGTTTGACAGTTAAATTGGTGGATACACACCCAAAAGTAATAATGTAAAAGTAACACTTTAGCAATTGGAATATTGCTAAAGTAACACGTTAGCAATATTCCACATGTGTATGTTGTGTACAAACTTTAGTAATTTCTAACAGACCACTTCACTCTCAGAAAGCAGGTCTGCTGGTGGTTCCTAAAGTCTGTAAAACCAGAATGGGAGGCAGATCCTTTAGCTATCATGCTCCTCTCCTGTGGAACCAACTCCCAGTTTTGGTCCGTGACGCAGACACCCTGTCTACTTTTAAGACTAATCCTTAAACTTTCCTTTTTCCATCCATCCATCGTCTTCCGCTTATCCAGGGTCAGGTCGCGGGTGTAGCAGCTTCAAGAGGGAGGCCCAGACCTTCCTCTCCCCAGCCACTTGGGCCACTTCCTCCGGGGGAATCCCAAAGCGTTCCCAGGCCAGCAGAGTCTCTCCAGCGTGTCCTGGGTCTTCCCCTGGGCCTCCTCCCGGTGGGACGTGCCCAGAACACCTCACCAGGGAGGCGTCCAGGAGGCATCCTAACCAGATGCCCGAGCCACCTCAACTGGCTCCTCTCAATGTGAAGGAGCAGCGGCTTTATTCTGAGTCCTCCCCGGATGACTGAGCTCCTCACCCTATCTTTAAGGGAGAGCCCAGACACACTACGGAGAAAACTAATTTTGGCCGCTTGTGTCCGGGATCTCGTTCTTTCGGTCACGACCCAAAGCTCGTGACCATAGATGAGGGTAGGAACGTAGATCGACTGGTAAATCGAGAGCTTGGCCTTTTGGCTCAGCTCTCTCTTCACCACAACGGACCGGTACAGCGCCCGCTTCACAGCAGACGTCGCACCAATCCGCCTGTCGATCTCCCGCTCCATCTTCCCCTCATTCGTGAACAAGACCCCAAGATACTTGAACTCCTCCACTAGAAGCTGGCTCTTGGGACTTTCCTTTTTGACAAAGCTTATAGTTAGAGTGGCTCATGTTACGCTGAGCTACCTTTATAGTTATGCTGCTATAGGCTTAGGCTGCTGGAGGACATCAGGGTCTATTGTTCTTCGTTTTTGCATGACTGTTGTCATTTCAGCTTTTAACTTTTTGTTTTTTCTATTTTTTCTTCATAGTAGGTACACCTGGTCTGGCGTTCTGTTAGCTGTGACATCATCCAGGGAAGACAGATCACCTGCTATTACCATCTAATGTAAAACACATTACTGGATCAATGTGTGCTTCTGTGCTTTTTTGTCTGTCATGTTGTGTCTCTTCTCTCTCTTTTGTAACCCCCAGTCAGTCAAGGCAGATTACCGTTCATACTGAGCCCGGTTCTGCTGGAGGTTTTTCCTTCCTGTTAATGGGGAGTTTTTCCTTCTGCTGTCACTTCATGCTTGATCAGTATGAGGGATTGCTGCAAAGCCATGTACAATGCAAACGACTCTCCCTGTGGCTCTACGCTTCTTCAGGAGTGAATGCTGCTTGTTACGACTTTGATGCAATTAACTGGTTCACTTATATAGGAATTTCTTTTACCAGTCTGGATAATCTGACTTAATATGTATAATCTGATTGATTTTGACATTGTAAACTGCCTTTAGATGACATGCAGGCATGGACTGGTAATCGGGCGTACCGGGCATTTTCCCGGTGGGCCGACGTGCTGTTTGGGCCGGCAGACCCGACATGTATATTAATAATATGTATTATTATTATTATTATTTTATATATCTGCCTCGTTATATTTGCATAATGCATGAAGAAAAATATCAGCAGCGCAAGAGTCTGTTCCGATCATCCGGCCCTTACCACAGGCTACTGCAGCCCATTGGTTATCATCCCTGACAGTCTAAAGGGCTAGGCCAATCATAAAGTAGAAAAACACCTTCACGCTCCATGTGGAACTTTGTGCAGCGGTGTTCACAGTAGTAATGGATAAGAAACGCAAGGGAGGCGCAGAGAAACTGCACGAAAAAAAGAAACGAGTTCTTCAAACGGACGCTGCGAAATGTGTCAAACTGACTGACATGTTCCCAACAGCAGGCCCTTCATCTGCTCCGGTGTCTGGTGTAAAATATGGTGGTTGTGGTGGTTGTAGTCAGTGACGTGCGGTAGGGTTCATAGCTGGTGAGGCACTGACGTCATCAGAGTCAGATTTACAAATATATACACTCTACAGAGTAGACTCGTTGCAAAGTGCTGAAGGAGACTGATTGAGCCAAATAAATTCACCAAGATACACGGAAAAATATTGGTTCTTTGATGAAAAAAAATTGTCATTTGATTGGTAACAGTTTATGAGTTATGATGGATTTCTGCATTTGTAACACATTCTAAAACTATAACCCACATTAAGCACATTTTATCACAAAAACAAAACATGAATAAGTATCGCTGTCTTACCTCTATTTATAATTTAAGTCCCTGTGGCGCTCTTTCTGAACAAAAATATCATCATTTTCCGGTAAAAGTTCCCTTTATCTTCTTCAGTTTTAAAAGTCTCTCAGTCTCAATGGAGCTCACTGCCAGGGAGGAAAGCCTTCCCTGATCAGTCCTGTTCCAGCTGTATGTTTAGAGTCTTTTTAGTGCTTTACTTGTTTAGCAAAACTCGCTAATAAAACATCAATAACTTGTTTTGACTCTACTATTTGGGGATCAGGAGCGGTGCTCCTTGAGCGCCCCCTGCCTAGTGGCCAAGGAACTGCCGGCCTCATCTACAACCAGTTCTTTGCTGTTTATGATCGGCCAGCACCACGAAAACATGTTATCTGCACACAGTTTGATGACCAAAACACAATTCGTATATTAAATTGTGGAAAATCAGTTCATAACTGTTTGAACAATTGAATTTCTGATCTAGAGACAGGAAGATGCATTCACAGAATGGAAGTCAGCGCAGTTAACATGGGATTGCGCAATCCCAGGGGAGGCCAAGCTCGCTGCGGCCTCACCGGCTTCGCTATGAAGCGCCACCAAGGATTTACATGAAAAATAGCGAAAAGTCTGCGATTTTAAAGAAAATATGATCAAAAATTAGGAAATTCGATAAATAAAATACTTATTACAAATGACTGAGTAAATCAAAATTTATATTATGTTATTATATATTTTCTTTCTTTCCATGATGACAAGTGAGGCATTTCTCTGGTTCATTTTGTCATTGGCATCCTTTTTTACACAGTGAGTGCACATTAGTCCAATGTTACCCTACAGTATCTGGAAGACTTAATAGATCTGATGAGCAACTTACAATAACTTCTTATGATGATGTAACGTGATAATATGTGTGATTGACCGTGACACCTCTCTTTCTCTCTCTCTCTCTGATCTAAGAATTGTTGCTGTGCTGTGGTGGAGTTTACATTTTACAGTGTTAATAAATTAAGATTTTGGAAGTATTTTAAGTGTCCACTCTCACTAATCCAAAATGCCAGGGCCGATTTCTTTCTCCCAGTCCACCCCTGATGACATGTTTCATGATTTGGCGCTATATAAATAAAAACTGAAATGTATTGAAGAACAGTAAGTTTGTCAGTTTTCAAGCAGGATTTGTATATCTGTTCAACTTAAATACATAAGGAAACCAAAGAGTTAAGATCACTTACTTACCAAGAGAAATTCCTTTGGGGTTTATTTGTGGTCTCTTGCTGCCCCCTGCTGGACAAGTTTGATCAAATACAAATGCTTTACATGTCAACATGGTGTCAAAATTCAGATTTCAATCTAAAATGGCTTACTTCCTGTGATACTTGCACTATGACATTAATTGTAAATTCTGAGCGTCTTGCTGAGATCTACAACTGTACAAAATTTCATTACTCTACGATGAAGTAAGTGAATAGCAAAGGGTCCTTTGAAAATTGCTAGGTGGCGCCGTTGAGGCATTAGGTCACGCCCACCAAAGTTTGTAATTGATTCCTGTTGGGGGGTGGATAAGGATGCATCCAAGTGAGTTTTAAGCAGCTCGGCCCAAAAATGTGGAATTCAGAGCCAAACGTATGGCAGCGGCGTTTGAGGTGACTTCACCACGCCGCCACGCTCTCCTGCTCCATCGAATCCACTTGGGCCTGATATCCACAACACATCAACATGTGTTCTGTCTGTGGACACAGTTTCATGTTGATTAGCTCAGAGGGGTAACATAGCGACCGCTTACAACAAAACATGACACTTCCTGTTGTCAGGGGGCGTGGCCTAAGCAATGTCATCATTTGACCATTGGATATTATAGGAGACCTGATGGTGAGCAATTACTGAAAGTTTGGTGCCTCTGTGTGTTTCTGTGTAGGAGATATAACACTTTTATATTTTGTGGCAAATAGGTGAACTTTGACCCCTGCCAACGCCCCTCCAGCATGCTCAAAAACTCACCGTTTTGATAACTTTTGATTGGCCATGCCTTATGATCAGACTGCCCGAGTTTCAAGCCGATCGCTCGATATCTCTAGGAGGAGTTAGATCTTATACCAATGCTGTAACTGTCAAAATTGAGGTCAAAATCAGACTTTCAGTCTAAAATGGCCAACTTCCTGTGATACTTGCACTATGACATTAATTGTAAATTCTGAGCGTCTTGTTGAGCTCTACAACTGTACCAAATCTCATGTCTCTACGATGAAGTAAGTGAATAGCAAAGGGTCCTTTGAAAATTTCTAGGTGGCGCCGTTGAGGCATTTTTCTTTTGATTTTTGTGACGACCTTAAAATACAAAATTTTTAAACAGTCACCATGCATCTGCAAAGTTTGGTGAGTTTTTGAAAATGAGAAAGCCCCCAAAAAGGCCCCTCTTTAGGGGGGCAGAATAATAAGAATAATAATTAAAACCGCAAGCGGTGATGATCGGCCCTCGCAGCCAAGCGCCGCTCTGGCCTAAGGGCCACCGCTAGGGTACGCGCACCTCCCGCCGCCAGCCACCGCAGAAGCTGTCATGCATTTTCCTCACCCGTCTACCATGCAATACACACGTATGCGTTGGGCAGCGCTCCCCCACGACTCACAAAAAATGTGGTGCAGATCGGTCGATGCACCGAGGAGACACAGCCGTTGAATAATAAAAATGCATTTGGCCACCGGGCCGGACTAAATCGTTCGGCGGGCCAGATCCGGCCCGCAGGCCGTACGTTTGACACCCCTGGTTTAAACATTAGTATACCAACTTAATCAAAGGTATCTTACTAGCTGTTAATCCAGCTTCATGTGAAAAGTTAACAAAACCTTTTTAGTTATTTAAAGTTAATTATTTCATGTGTTTAAGGGTTTCGTTTCTTGCATTAAGACAGCTTTTATGAAAGTTTGACAGTTAAATTGGTGGATACACACCCAAAAGTAATAATGTAAAAGTAACACTTTGGCAATTGGAAAATTGCTAAAGTAACACGTTAGCAATATTCCACATGTGTATGTTGTGTACAAACTTTAGTAATTTCTAACAGACCACTTCACTCTCAGAAAGCAGGTCTGCTAGTGGTTCCTAAAGTCTGTAAAACCAGAATGGTAGGCAGATCCTTTAGTTATCAGGCTCCTCTCCAGTGGAACAAACTCCCAGTTTTGGTCCGTGACGCAGACACCCTGTCTACTTTTAAGACTAATCCTAAAACTTTCCTTTTTCCATCCATCCATCGTCTTCCGCTTATCCGGGGTCAGGTCGCGGGTGTAGCAGCTTCAAGAGGGAGGCCCAGACCTTCCTCTCCCCAGCCACTTGGGCCACTTCCTCCGGGGGAATCCCAAAGCGTTCCCAGGCGAGCAGAGTCTCTCCAGCGTGTCCTGGGTCTTCCCCTGGGTCTCCTCCCGGTGGGATGTGCCCAGAACACCTCACCAGGGATGCGTCCAGGAGGCATCCTAACCAGATGCCCGAGCCACCTCAACTGGCTCCTCTCAATGTGAAGGAGCAGTGGCTCTACTCTGAGTCCTCCCCGGATGACTGAGCTCCTCACTTTATCTCTAAGGGAGAGCCCAGACACACTATGGAGAAAACTCATTTTGGCCGCTTGTATCCGGGATCTCGTTCTTTCGGTCACGACCCAAAGCTCGTGACCATAGATGAGGGTAGGAACGTAGATCGACTGGTAAATCGAGAGCTTGGCCTTTTGGCTCAGCTCTCTCTTCACCACAACGGACCGGTACAGCACCCGCTTCACAGCAGACGTCGCACCAATCCGCCTGTCGATCTCCCGCTCCATCTTCCCCTCATTCGTGAACAAGACCCCAAGATACTTGAACTCCTCCACTAGAAGCTGGCTCTTGGGACTTTCCTTTTTTTACAAAGCTTGAAGTTAGAGTGGTTCATGTTACCCTGAGCTACCTCTATAGTTATGCTGCTGTATGCTTAGGCTGCTGGAGGACATCAGGGCCTATTTTTCTTCAATTTTGCATGACTGTTGTCATTTCAGCTTTTAACTTTTTGTTTTTTCTATTTTTTCTTCATAGTAGGTACACCTGGTCTGGCGTTCTGTTAGCTGTGACATCATCCAGGGAAGACAGATCACCTGTTATTACCATCTAATGTAAAACAGATTACTGGATCAATGTGTGCTTCTGTGCTTTTTTGTCTGTCTTGTTGTGTCTCTTCTCTCTCTTTTGTAACCCCCAGTCGGTCAAGGCAGATTACCGTTCATACTGAGCCCGGTTCTGCTGGAGGTTTTTCCTTCCTGTTAATGGGGAGTTTTTCCTTCCACTGTCACTTCATGCTTGATCAGTATGAGGGATTGCTGCAAAGCCATGTACAATGCAAACGACTCTCCCTGTAGCTCTACGCTTCTTCAGGAGTGAATGCTGCTTGTTACGACTTTGATGCAATCAACTGGTTCCCTTATATAGGAATTTCTTTTACCAATCTGGATAATCTGACTTAATATGTATAATCTGATTGATTTTGACACTGTAAACTGCCTTTAGATGACATGCAGGCATGGACTGGTAATCGGGCGTACCCGGCATTTTCCTGGTGGGCCGGCAGACCCGACATGTATATTAATAATATGTATTATTATTATTACTATTTTATATATATGCCTCGTTATATTTGCATAATGCATGAAGAAAAATAAAATCAGCAGCGCAAGAGTCTGTTCCGATCATCCGGCCCTTACCACAGACTACTGCAGCCCATTGGTTATCATCCCTGACAGTCTAAAGGGCTAGGCCAATCTTAAAGTAGAAAAACACCTTCACGCTCCATGTGGAACTTTGTGCAGCGGTGTTCACAGTAGTAATGGATAAGAAACGCAAGGGAGGCGCAGAGAAACTGCACGAAAAAAAGAAACGAGTTCTTCAAACGGATGCTGCGAAATGTGTCAAACTGACTGACATGTTCCCAACAGCAGGCCCTTCATCTGCTCCGGTGTCTGGTGTAAAATATGGTGGTTGTGGTTGTAGTCAGTGACGTGCGGTAGAGTTCATAGCTGGTGAGGCACTGACGTCATCAGAGTCAGATTTACAAATATATACACTCTACAGAGTAGACTCGTTGCAAAGTGCTGAAGGAGACTGATTGAGCCAAATAAATTCACCAAGATACATGGAAAAATATTGGTTCTTTGATGAAAAAAATTGTCATTTGATTGGTAACAGTTTATGAGTTATGATGGATTTCTGCATTTGTAACACATTCTAAAACTATAACCCACATTAAGCACATTTCATTACAGAAACAAAACATGAATAAGTATCGCTGTCTTACCTCTACTTATAATTTAAGTCCCTGTGGCGCTCTTTCTGAACAAAAATATCATCATTTTCCGGTAAAAGTTCTCTTTATCTTCTTCAGTTTTAAAAGTCTCTCAGTCTCAGTGGAGCTCACTGCCAGGGAGGAAAGCCTTCCCTGATCAGTCCTGTTCCAGCTGTATGTTTAGAGTCTTTTTAGTGCTTTACTTGTTTAGCAAAACTCGCTAATAAAACATCAATAACTTGTTTTGACTCTACTATTTGGGGATCACGAGCGGTGCCCCTTGAGCGCCCCCTGCCTAGTGGCCAAGGAACTGCTGGCCTCACCTACAACCAGTTCTTTGCTGTTTATGATCGGCCAGCACCACGAAAACATGTTATCTGCACACAGTTTGATGACCAAAACACAATTCGTAATCCACATATATTAAATTGTGGAAAATCAGTTCATAACTGTTTGAACAATTGAATTTATGATCTAGAGACAGGAAGATGCATTCACAGAATGGAAGTCAGCGCAGTTACCATGGGATTGCGCAATCCCAGGGTAGGCCAAGCTCGCTGCGGCCTCACCGGCTTCGCTATGAAGCGCCACCAAGGATTTACATGAAAAATAGCGAAAAGTCTGCGATTTTAAAGAAAATATGATCAAAAATTAGGAAATTAGATAAATAAAATACTTATTACAAATGACTGAGTAAATCAAAATTTATATTATGTTATTATATATTTTCTTTCTTTCCATGATGACAAGTGAGGCATTTCTCTGGTTCATTTTGTCATTGGCATCCTCTTTTACACAGTGAGTGCACATTAGTCCAATGTTACCCTACAGTATCTGGAAGACTGAATAGATCTGATGAGCAACTTACAATAACTTCTTATAATGATGTAACGTGATAATATGTGTGATTGACCGTGACACCTCTCTTTCTCTCTCTCTCTCTCTGATCTAAGAATAATTGCTGTGCTGTGGTGGAGTTTACATTTTACAGTGTTAATAAATTAAGATTTTGGAAGTATTTTAAGTGTCCACTCACTAATTTCCATTATCCTGACTTCAAGGTATTGCACAGTTGGTATTGCACAGTTGGTATACACATTCAGTACACAAAAAAAATGTGGTGGGCCAGTCTAATCCAAAATGCCAGGGCCAATTTTTTGTCCCAATCCACCCCTGATGACATGTTTGATGATTTGGCGCTATATAAATAAAAACTGAAATGTATTGAACAAGAGTTTGTCAGTTTTCAAGCAGGATTTGTATATCTGTTCAACTTAAATATACAAGGAAACCAAAGAGTTAAGATCACTTACTTACCAAGAGAAATTCCTTTGGGGTTTATTTGTGGTCTCTTGCTGCCCCCTGCTGGACAAGTATGATCAAATACATATGCTTTACATGTCAACTTGGTATCAAAATTCAGATTTCAATCTAAAATGGCTTACTTCCTGTGATACTTGCAGTATGACATTAATTGTAAATTCTGAGCGTCTTGCTGAGATCTACAACTGTACAAAATTTCATTACTCTACGATGAAGTAAGTGAATACCAAAGGGTCCTTTGAAATTTGCTTGGTGGCGCTATAGAGAAACTAAGTCCTGCTCACTAAAGTTTGTTAAGGATTCCTGTTGGGGGGTGGATAAGGATGCATCCAAATGAGTTTTAAGCAGCTCGGCCCAAAACTGTGGAATTCAGAGCCAAACGTATGACAGCAGCGTTTGAGGTGAATATGCCACGCCGCCACGCCCCCCTGCTCCATCCAATCCAGTTGAGCCTGAAATCCACAACATACCAACATGTGTTCTGTCTGTGGACACAGTTTCATGTTGATTAGCTCAGAGGGGTAACATAGCGACCGCTTACAACAAAACATGACACTTCCTGTTGTCAGGGGGCGTGGCCTAAGCAATGTCATCATTTGACCATTGGATATTATAGGAGACCTGATGGTGATCAATCACTGAAAGTTTGATGCCTCTGTGTGTTTCTGTGTAGGAGATATAACAGTTTTATTTTTTGTGGCGAGTAGGTGAACTTTAACCCTTGCTAATGCCCCTTCAACAAGCTCAAAAACTCACCGTTTTGATAACTTTTAATTGGCCATGCCTTATGATCAGACTGCCCGAGTTTCAAGCCGCTCGCTAAAAATCTCTAGGAGGAGATCCATCAAATACCAATGCTATAAACGTCAAAAATGGGGTCAAAATCAGACATTCAATCTAAAATGGCCGACTTCCTGTGATATTTACACTATGACATTAATTGTAAATTCTGAGCGTCTTGGTGAGCTCTACCACTGTACCAAATCTCATGTCTCTACGATGAAGTAAGTGAATAGCAAAGGGTCCTTTGAAAATTGCTAAGTGGCGCCGTTGAGGCATTAGGTCACGCCCACCAAAATTTGTTATGGATTCCTGTTGGGGGGTGGATAAGGATGCATCCAAGTGAGTTTTATGCAGCTCGGCCCAAAAATGTGGAATTCAGAGCCAAACGTATGGCAGCGGCGTTTGAGGTGACTTCACCACGCCGCCACGCTCTCCTGCTCCATCGAATCGACTTGGGGCTGGAATCCACAACACAACAACATGTGTTCTGTCTGTGGACACAGTTTCATGTTGATTAGCTCAGAGGGGTAACATAGCGACCGTTTACAGCAAAACATGACACTTCCTGTTGTCAGGGGGTGTGGCCTAAGTGATGTCATCATTTGACCATTGGATATTATAGGAGACCTGATGATGATTAATCACAGAAAGTTTGGTGCCTCTGTGTGTTTCTGTGTAGGAGATATAACAGTTTTATTTTTTGTGGCGAATAGGTGAACTTTGACCCCTGCCAACACCCCTTCAGCATGCTCAAAAACTCACCGTTTTGATAACTTTTGATTGGCCATGCCTTATGATCAGACTGCCCGAGTTTCAAGCCGATCGCTCGATATCTCTAGGAGGAGTTAGATCTTATACCGATGCTGTAACTGTCAAAATTGAGGTCAAAATCAGACTTTCAATCTAAAATGGCCGACTTCCTGTGATATTTACACTATGACATTAATTGTAAATTCTGAGCGTCTTGGTGAGCTCTACAACTGTACCAAATTTCATGTCTCTACGACGAAGTAAGTGAATAGCAAAGGGTCCTTTGAAAATTTCTAGGTGGCGCCGTTGAGGCATTTTTCTTTAGATTTTTGTGACGACCTTAAAATACAAAATTTTTAAACAGTCACCATGCATCTGCCAAGTTTGGTGAGTTTTTGAAAATGAGAAAGCCCCCAAAAAGGCCCCTCTTTAGGGGGGCAGAATAATAATAATAATAATAATAATAATAATAATAATTAAAACCGCAAGCGGTGATGATCGGCCCTCGCAGCCAAGCGCCGCTCTGGCCTATGGGCCACCGCTAGGGTACGCGCACCTCCCGCCGCCAGCCACCGCAGAAGCTGTCATGCATTTTCCTCACCCGTCTAACATGCAATACACACGTACGCGTTGGGCAGCGCTCCCCCACGACTCACAAAAAACCTGGTGCAGATCGGTCGATGCACCGAGGAGACACAGCCGTTGAATAATGAAAATGCATTTGGCCACCGGGCCGGACTAAATCGTTCGGCGGGCCAGATCCGGCCCGCAGGCCGTACGTTTGACACCCCTGGTTTAAACACTAGTATACAAATTTAATTAAAGGTATCTTACTAGCTGTTAATCCAGCTTCATGTGAAAAGTTAACAAAACCTTTTTAGTTATTTAAAGTTAATTAATTCATGTGTTTAAGGGTTTCGTTTCTTGCATTAAGACAGCTGTTATGAAAGTTTGACAGTTAAATTGGTGGATACACACCCAAAAGTAATAATGTAAAAGTAACACTTTAGCAATTGGAATATTGCTAAAGTAACACGTTAGCAATATTCCACATGTGTATGTTGTGTACAAACTTTAGTAATTTCTAACAGACCACTTCACTCTCAGAAAGCAGGTCTGCTGGTGGTTCCTAAAGTCTGTAAAACCAGAATGGTAGGCAGATCCTTTAGCTATCATGCTCCTCTCCAGTGGAACCAACTCCCAGTTTTGGTCCGTGACGCAGACACCCTGTCTACTTTTAAAACTAATCCTTAAACTTTCCTTTTTCCATCCATCCATCGTCTTCCGCTTATCCGGGGTCAGGTCGCGGGTGTAGCAGCTTCAAGAGGGAGGCCCAGACCTTCCTCTCCCCAGCCACTTGGGCCACTTCCTCCGGGGGAATCCCAAAGCGTTCCCAGGCGAGCAGAGTCTCTCCAGCGTGTCCTGGGTCTTCCCCTGGGCCTCCTCCCGGTGGGACGTGCCCAGAACACCTCACCAGGGATGCGTCCAGGAGGCATCCTAACCAGATGCCCGAGCCACCTCAACTGGCTCCTCTCAATGTGAAGGAGCAGCGGCTCTACTCTGAGTCCTCCCCGGATGACTGAGCTCCTCACCCTATCTCTAAGGGAGAGCCCAGACACACTATGGAGAAAACTCATTTTGGCCGCTTGTGTCCGGGATCTCGTTCTTTCGGTCACGACCCAAAGCTCGTGACCATAGATGAGGGTAGGAACGTAGATCGACTGGTAAATCGAGAGCTTGGCCTTTTGGCTCAGCTCTCTCTTCACCACAACGGATCGGTACAGCGCCCGCTTCACAGCAGACGTCGCACCAATCCGCCTGTCGATCTCCCGCTCCATCTTCCCCTCATTCGTGAACAAGACCCCAAGATACTTGAACTCCTCCACTAGAAGCTGGCTCTTGGGACTTTCCTTTTTGACAAAGCTTATAGTTAGAGTGGTTCATGTTACCCTGAGCTACCTCTATAGTTATGCTGCTGTAGGCTTAGGCTGCTGGAGGACATCAGGGTCTACTGTTCTTCGTTTTTGCATGACTGTTGTCATTTCAGCTTTTAACTTTTTGTTTTTTCTATTTTTTCTTCATAGTAGGTACACCTGGTCTGGCGTTCTGTTAGCTGTGACATCATCCAGGGAAGACAGATCACCTGCTATTACCATCTAATGTAAAACACATTACTGGATCAATGTGTGCTTCTGTGCTTTTTTGTCTGTCATGTTGTGTCTCTTCTCTCTCTTTTGTAACCCCCAGTCAGTCAAGGCAGATTACCGTTCATACTGAGCCCGGTTCTGCTGGAGGTTTTTCCTTCCTGTTAATGGGGAGTTTTTCCTTCTGCTGTCACTTCATGCTTGATCAGTATGAGGGATTGCTGCAAAGCCATGTACAATGCAAACGACTCTCCCTGTGGCTCTACGCTTCTTCAGGAGTGAATGCTGCTTGTTACGACTTTGATGCAATTAACTGGTTCACTTATATAGGAATTTCTTTTACCAATCTGGATAATCTGACTTAATATGTATAATCTGATTGATTTTGACATTGTAAACTGCCTTTAGATGACATGCAGGCATGGACTGGTAATCGGGCGTACCGGGCATTTTCCCGGTGGGCCGACGTGCTGTTTGGGCCGGCAGACCCGACATGTATATTAATAATATGTATTATTATTATTATTATTTTATATATCTGCCTCGTTATATTTGCATAATGCATGAAGAAAAATATCAGCAGCGCAAGAGTCTGTTCCGATCATCCGGCCCTTACCACAGGCTACTGCAGCCCATTGGTTATCATCCCTGACAGTCTAAAGGGCTAGGCCAATCATAAAGCAGAAAAACACCTTCACACTCCATGTGGAACTTTGTGCAGCGGTGTTCACAGTAGTAATGGATAAGAAACGCAAGGGAGGCGCAGAGAAACTGCACGAAAAAAATAAACGAGTTCTTCAAACGGACGCTGCGAAATGTGTCAAACTGACTGACATGTTCCCAACAGCAGGCCCTTCATCTGCTCCGGTGTCTGGTGTAAAATATGGTGGTGGTGGTCAGTGACGTGCGGTAGAGTTCATAGCTGGTGAGGCACTGACGTCATCAGAGTCAGATTTACAAATATATACACTCTACAGAGTAGACTCGTTGCAAAGTGCTGAAGGAGACTGATTGAGCCAAATAAATTCACCAAGATACATGGAAAAATATTGGTTCTTTGATGAAAAAAAATTGTCATTTGATTGGTAACAGTTTATGAGTTATGATGGATTTCTGCATTTGTAACACATTCAAAAACTATAACCCACATTATGCACATTTTATCACAAAAACTAAACATGAATAAGTATCGCTGTCTTACCTCTACTTATAATTTAAGTCCCTGTGGCGCTCTTTCTGAACAAAAATATCATAATTTTCCGGTAAAAGTTATCTTTATCTTCTTCAGTTTTAAAAGTCTCTCAATCTCAATGGAGCTCACTGCCAGGGAGGAAAGCCTTCCCTGATCAGTCCTGTTCCAGCTGTATGTTTAGAGCAGACCTCTCAACTTTTATCAAAAGTTAAGAGTGAGATTATGCTAATTTGGGGGCGGGGCTTGTTTTGGGGGCGGGGCTAACCGGACCCTGGAAGAGCCGGTGGAGTCAACTCCATCTCATTTTTATCCCACCAGACATTGAAGTAGACATGTATTACTTGTGTTAAAAAGAGAAAGAGACATATTAATACCTTATTGTTCAGTTAATGGATTAAAACATAAAAAATACACAATTGTTCAAATAATACTGAATAAAATTAAGTAGTTTTAAATTATTGACCGAATTATTATACTGTTACACATTCATCTATGGGTTGTTTATCATTGTAAATCTATAACCTGATTGGTGAATCAGGCTGAGTTTCATCAAGCCTTTATGATCCCCTCAGCAGCAACACTGAAGCACACAGAGGTTCCCGCTGCGTCTTTACGCACGATCCAGCTGCTGATGTGTCCCTCCTTTCAGCTCAATGAACTTCTAGACTGTTACAGTTTATAACCATTATCACCTTTCACAGCGACAGGTTTCTCAGTCAGTCGCCGCGCTGACCAGACAAATCTCTATTGCTCTCGTCAGTGCACTCTGGGCGGTGAGGTGGGCGGATTTTACCTCCGTGCGCTACGTGCGAGGGATAAACAGCGGGGAAAATGCATAATTACTGTAAAGGGCTCCTGTAGAGGGAACAGGGGTGAAGCCCCTGATGTTACAAGTTCTTTAAAATGACCCTTAACAGTGCGCACCTGAATTAAAGCGCAAGGCAGCACGCCCACCGAAGCACCACTGAATCTATGTTGTTAAAAACGAAACAGCGTTAAACACAGCTACAGCTCTCCTATTGACTTTAACTGGCACACGTTGCTACTGATGTGAGGACATTAAACGCAGTGATTCACGTTTTGAATGGTGAACGGTGATAAAAGCACCTGCTCCGAGGGAAAGGAGGGGGGAGAGGAGCAAGCGCGGAGGTTAAAAAATGCAGAATTAATAAAAATGAAACTTATAAACAGACTAAGTGGCGTTTTAAACTGCATCTGGTTAGCAGAACTGTTTTATGATCCAGCGTGCAGCCATGACTGGTTCTGAATGAACCGGTCATCTTGACGCAGCTCCCCCCGCCCCCTCCCCTCCCCTCTGTACGCGGTACAGGACCTTACCGGCTCACTTTCACCACTGTTAAGACTAAAATTATTCATAACTCTGATCACTCTTCCTGCTGCTCTGTTAAAAAGAACTGCAGCAGGAATTACTGATGGCCACAAGCTGTGAAAGAAGCTGAAACAGCTCAGCAGAAGGCGGAGTTTTGTCGTCCGCAGCCCAGATGGGCTTTGTGATTTTTATGCGTGAGAAATTCCATGTTTGCGTGTGAAATGTCATGTGTTGCGTGTGAGCGTGTGACGTTAGTGAAATGCGTGTGTCACACGGTCAATGCGTGAGAGTTGAGAGCTATGGTTTAGAGTCTTTTTAGTGCTTTACTTGTTTAGCAAAACTCGCTAATAAAACATCAATAACTTGTTTTGACTCTACTATTTGGGGATCACGAGCGGTGCCCCTTGAGCGCCCCCTGCCTAGCGGCCAAGGAACTGCCGGCCTCACCTACAACCAGTTCTTTGCTGTTTATGATCGGCCAGCACCACGAAAACATGTTATCTGCACACAGTTTGATGACCAAAACACAATTCGTAATCCACATATATTAAATTGTGGAAAATCAGTTCATAACTGTTTGAACAATTGAATTTATGATCTAGAGACAGGAAGATGCATTCACAGAATGGAAGTCAGCACAGTTAACATGGGATTGCGCAATCCCAGGGGAGGCCAAACTCGCTGCGGCCTCACCGGCTTCGCTATGAAGCGCCACCAAGGATTTACATGAAAAATAGCGAAAAGTCTGCGATATTAAAGAAAATATGATCAAAAATTAGGAAATTAGATAAATAAAATACTTATTACAAATGACTGAGTAAATCAAAATTTATATTATGTTATTATATATTTTCTTTCTTTCCATGATGACAAGTGAGGCATTTCTCTGGTTCATTTTGTCATTGGCATCCTTTTTTACACAGTGAGTGCACATTAGTCCAATGTTACCCTACAGTATCTGGAAGACTGAATAGATCTGATGAGCAACTTACAATAACTTCTTATAATGATGTAACGTGATAATATGTGTGATTAACCGTGACACCTCTCTTTCTCTCTCTCTCTCTCTCTCTCTGATCTAAGAATAGTTGCTGTGCTGTGGTGGAGTTTACATTTTACAGTGTTAATAAATTAAGATTTTGGAAGTATTTTAAGTGTCCACTCTCACTAATCCAAAATGCCAGGGCCGATTTTTTTCTCCCAGTCCACCCTTGATGACATGTTTCATGATTTGGCGCTATATAAATAAAAACTGAAATGTATTGAAGAAGAGTAAGTTTGTCAGTTTTCAAGCAGGATTTGTATATCTGTTCAACTTAAATACATAAGGAAACCAAAGAGTTAAGATCACTTACTTACCAAGAGAAATTCCTTTGGGGTTTATTTGTGGTCTCTTGCTGCCCCCTGCTGGACAAGTTTGATCAAATACAAATGCTTTACATGTCAACATGGTGTCAAAATTCAGATTTCAATCTAAAATGGCTTACTTCCTGTGATACTTGCAGTATGACATTAATTGTAAATTCTGAGCGTCTTGCTGAGATCTACAACTGTACAAAATTTCATTACTCTACGATGAAGTAAGTGAATAGCAAAAGGTCCTTTGAAAATTGCTTGGTGGCGCTATAGAGAAACTAAGTCCTGCTCACTAAAGTTTGTTATGGATTCCTGTTGGGGGGTGGATAAGGATGCATCCAAATGAGTTTTAGGCAGCTCGGCCCAAAACTGTGGAATTCAGAGCCAAACGTATGACAGCAGCGTTTGAGGTGAATATGCCACGCCGCCACGCCCCCCTGCTCCATCGAATCCAGTTGAGCCTGAAATCCACAACATACCAACATGTGTTCTGTCTGTGGACACAATTTCATGTTGATTAGCTCAGAGGGGTAACATAGCGACCGCTTACAACAAAACATGACACTTCCTGTTGTCAGGGGGCGTGGCCTAAGCAATGTCATCATTTGACCATTGGATATTATAGGAGACCTGATGATGATCAATCACAGAAAGTTTGGTGCCTCTGTGTGTTTCTGTGTAGGAGATATAACACTTTTATTTTTTGTGGCGAATAGGTGAACTTTGACCCCTGCCAACGCCCCTTCAGCATGCTCAAAAACTCACCGTTTTGATAACATTTGATTGGCCATGCCTTATGATCAGACTGCCCGAGTTTCAAGCCGATCGCTCGATATCTCTAGGAGGAGTTAGATCTTATACCAATGCTGTAACTGTCAAAATTGAGGTCAAAATCAGACTTTCAGTCTAAAATGGCCAACTTCCTGTGATACTTGCATTATGACAATAATTGTAAATTCTGAGCGTCTTGTTGAGCTCTACAACTGTACCAAATCTCATGTCTCTACGACGAAGTAAGTGAATAGCAAAGGGTCCTTTGAAAATTTCTAGGTGGCGCCGTTGAGGCATTTTTCTTTAGATTTTTGTGACGACCTTAAAATACAAAATTTTTAAACAGTCACCATGCATCTGCAAAGTTTGGTGAGTTTTTGAAAATGAGAAAGCCCCCAAAAAGGCCCCTCTTTAGGGGGGCAGAATAATAATAATAATAATAATAATTAACACTACAGATACAATAGGAAAATGAGAAAGCCCCCAAAAAGGCCCCTCTTTAGGGGGGCAGAATAATAATAATAATAATAATAATTAACACTACAGATACAATAGGCCTTCGCAGCGCTTAGCTGCTCGGGCCTAATTAACACTACAGATACAATAGGCCTTCGCAGCGCTTCGCTGCTCGGGCCTAATAATAATAATTAACACTACAGATACAATAGGCCTTCGCAGCGCTTCGCTGCTCGGGCCTAATTAAAACCGCAAGCGGTGATGATCGGCCCTCGCAGCCAAGCGCCGCTCTGGCCTATGGGCCACCGCTAGGGTACGCGCACCTCCTGCCGCCAGCCACCGCAGAAGCTGTCATGCATTTTCCTCACCCGTCTACCATGCAATACACACGTATGCGTTGGGCAGCGCTCCCCCACGACTCACAAAAAATGTGGTGCAGATCGGTCGATGCACCGAGGAGACACAGCCGTTGAATAATGAAAATGCATTTGGCCACCGGGCCGGACTAAATCGTTCAGCGGGCCGGTCCGGCCCGCAGGCCGTACGTTTGACACCCCAGGTTTAAACATTAGTATACCAACTTAATCAAAGGTATCTTACTAGGTGTTAATCCAGCTTCATGTGAAAAGTTAACAATACCTTTTTAGTTATTTAAAGTTAATTATTTCATGTGTTTAAGGGTTTCGTTTCTTGCATTAAGACAGCTTTTATGAAAGTTTGACAGTTAAATTGGTGGATACACACCCAAAAGTAATAATGTAAAAGTAACACTTTAGCAATTGGAATATTGCTAAAGTAACACGTTAGCAATATTCCACATGTGTATGTTGTGTGAAAACTTTAATAATTTCTAACAGACCACTTCACTCTCAGAAAGCAGGTCTGTTGGTGGTTCCTAAAGTCTGTAAAACCAGAATGGTAGGCAGATCCTTTAGCTATCATGCTCCTCTCCAGTGGAACCAACTCCCAGTTTTGGTCCGTGACGCAGACACCCTGTCTACTTTTAAGACTAATCCTAAAACTTTCCTTTTTCCATCCATCCATCGTCTTCCGCTTATCCGGGGTCAGGTCGCAGGGGCAGCTTCAAGAGGGAGCCCCAGACCTTCCTCTCCCCAGCCACTTGGGCCACTTCCTCCGGGGGAATCCCAAAGCGTTCCCAGGCGAGCAGAGTCTCTCCAGCGTGTCCTGGGTCTTCCCCTGGGCCTCCTCCCGGTGGGACGTGCCCGGAACACCTCACCAGGGAGGCGTCCAGGAGGCATCCTGACCAGATGCCCGAGTCACCTCAACTGGCTCCTCTCGACGTGGAGGAGCAGCGGCTCTACTCTGAGTCCTCCCCGGATGACTGAGCTCCTCCTTGGCCTTTTGGCTCAGCTCTCTCTTCACCACAACGGATCGGTACAGCGCCCGCTTCACAGCAGATGCCGCACCAATCCGCCTGTCGATCTCCTGCTCCATCTTCCCCTCATTCGTGAAAAAGACCCAAAGATACTTGAACTCCTCCACTAGAAGCTGGCTCTTGGGACTTTCCTTTTTGACAAAGCTTATAGTTAGAGTGGCTCATGTTACGCTGAGCTACCTTTATAGTTATGCTGCTATAGGCTTAGGCTGCTGGAGGACATCAGGGTCTATTGTTCTTCATTTTTGCATGACTGTTTTCATTTCAGCTTTTAACTTTTTGTTTTTTCTATTTTTTCTTCATAGTAGGTACACCTGGTCTGGCGTTCTGTTAGCTGTGACATCATCCAGGGAAGACAGATCACCTGTTATTACCATCTAATGTCAAACAGATTACTGGATCAATGTGTGCTTCTGTGCTTTTTTGTCTGTCATGTGTCTCTTCTCTCTCTTTTGTAACCCCCAGTCGGTCGAGGCAGATTACCGTTCATACTGAGCCTGGTTCTGCTGGAGGTTTTTCCTTCCTGTTAATGGGGAGTTTTTCCTTCTGCTGTCACTTCATGCTTGCTCAGTATGAGGGATTGCTGCAAAGCCATGGACAATGCAGACGACTCTCCCTGTAGCTCTACGCTTCTTCAGGAGTGAATGCCGCTTGCTACGACTTTGATACATTCAACTGGTTCCCTTATATAGGAATTTCTTTTACCAATCTGGATAATCTGACTTAATATGTATAATCTGATTGATTTTGACTTTGTAAACTGCCTTTAGATGACATGCAGGCATGGACTGGTAATCGGGCGTACCGGGCATTTTCCCGGTGGGCCGAGTGCTGTTTGGGCCGGCAGACCCGACATGTATATTAATAATATGTATTATTATTATTTTATATATCTGCCTCGTTATATTTGCATAATGCATGAATAAAAATAAAATCAGCAGCGCAAGAGTCTGTTCCGATCACCCGGCCCTTACCACAGGCTACTGCAGCCCATTGGTTATCATCCCTGACAGTCTAAAGGGCTAGGCCAATCATAAAGTAGAAAAAACACCTTCACGCTCCATGTGGAACTTTGTGCAGCGGTGTTCACAGTAGTAATGGATAAGAAACGCAAGGGAGGCGCAGAGAAACTGCACGAAAAAAAGAAACGAGTTCTTCAAACGGATGCTGCGAAATGTGTCAAACTGACTGACATGTTCCCAACAGCAGGCCCTTCATCTGCTCCGGTGTCTGATGTAAAATATGGTGGTGGTTGTAGTCAGTGACGTGCGGTAGGGTTCATAGCTGGTGAGGCACTGACGTCATCAGAGTCAGATTTACAAATATATACACTTTACAGAGTAGACTCATTGCAAAGTGCTGAAGGAGACTGATTGAGCCAAATAAATTCACCAAGATACATGGAAAAATATTGGTTCTTTGATGAAAAAAAATTTGTCATTTGATTGGTAACAGTTTATGAGTTATGATGGATTTCTGCATTTGTAACACATTCTAAAACTATAACCCACATTACGCACATTTTATCACAAAAACAAAACATGAATAAGTATCGCTGTCTTACCTCTACTTATAATTTAAGTCCCTGTGGCGCTCTTTCTGAACAAAAATATCATAATTTTCCGGTAAAAGTTCCCTTTATCTTCTTCAGTTTTAAAAGTCTCTGTCTCAATGGAGCTCACTGCCAGGGAGGAAAGCCTTCCCTGATCAGTCCTGTTCCAGCTGTATGTTTAGAGTCTTTTTAGTGCTTTACTTGTTTAGCAAAACTCGCTAATAAAACATCAATAACTTGTTTTGACTCTACTATTTGGGGATCACGAGCGGTGCCCCTTGAGCGCCCCCTGCCTAGTGGCCAAGGAACTGCCGGCCTCACCTACAACCAGTTCTTTGCTGTTTATGATCGGCCAGCACCACGAAAACATGTTATCTGCACACAGTTTGATGACCAAAACACAATTCGTAATCCACATATATTAAATTGTGGAAAATCAGTTCATAACTGTTTGAACAATTGAATTTATGATCTAGAGACAGGAAGATGCATTCACAGAATGGAAGTCAGCGCAGTTAACATGGGATTGCGCAATCCCAGGGGAGGCCAAGCTCGCTGCGGCCTCACCGGCTTCGCTATGAAGTGCCACCAAGGATTTACATGAAAAATAGCGAAAAGTCTGCGATTTTAAAGAAAATATGATCAAAAATTAGGAAATTAGATAAATAAAATACTTATTACAAATGACTGAGTAAATCAAAATTTATATTATGTTATTATATATTTTCTTTCTTTCCATGATGACAAGTGAGGCATTTCTCTGGTTCATTTTGTCACTGGCATCCTTTTTTACACAGTGAGTGCACATTAGTCCAATGTTACCCTACAGTATCTGGAAGACTGAATAGATCTGATGAGCAACTTACAATAACTTCTTATAATGATGTAACGTGATAATATGTGTGATTGACCGTGACACCTCTCTTTCTCTCTCTCTCTCTCTGATCTAAGAATAGTTGCTGTGCTGTGGTGGAGTTTACATTTTACAGTGTTAATAAATTAAGATTTTGGAAGTATTTTAAGTGTCCACTCTCACTAATCCAAAATGCCAGGGCCGATTTTTTTCTCCCAGTCCACCCCTGATGACATGTTTCATGATTTGGCGCTATATAAATAAGAACTGAAATGTATTGAAGAAGAGTAAGTTTGTCAGTTTTCAAGCAGGATTTGTATATCTGTTCAACTTAAATACATAAGGAAACCAAAGAGTTAAGATCACTTACTTACCAAGAGAAATTCCTTTGGGGTTTATTTGTGGTCTCTTGCTGCCCCCTGCTGGACAAGTTTGATCAAATACAAATGCTTTACATGTCAACATGGTGTCAAAATTCAGATTTCAATCTAAAATGGCTTACTTCCTGTGATACTTGCACTATGACATTAATTGTAAATTCTGAGCGTCTTGCTGAGATCTACAACTGTACAAAATTTCATTACTCTACGATGAACTAAGTGAATAGCAAAGGGTCCTTTGAAAATTGCTTGGTGGCGCTATAGAGAAACTAAGTCCTGCTCACTAAAGTTTGTTATGGATTCCTGTTGGGGGATGGATAAGGATGCATCCAAATGAGTTTTAAGCAGCTCGGCCCAAAAATGTGGAATTCAGAGCCAAACGTATGGCAGCGGCGTTTGAGGTGACTTCACCACGCCGCCACGCCCCCCTGCTCCATCGAATCCACTTGGGCCTGAAATCCACAACACATCAACATGTGTTCTGTCTGTGGACACAGTTTCATGTTGATTAGCTCAGAGGGGTAACATAGCGACCGCTTACAACAAAACATGACACTTCCTGTTGTCAGGGGGCGTGGCCTAAGCAATGTCATCATTTGACCATTGGATATTATAGGAGACCTGATGGTGATCAATTACTGAAAGTTTGGTGCATCTGTCTGTTTCTGTGTAGGAGATATAACACTTTTATATTTTGTGGCAAATAGGTGAACTTTGACCGCTGCCAACGCCCCTCCAGCATGCTCAAAAACTCACCGTTTTGATAACTTTTGATTGGCCATGCCTTATGATCAGACTGCCCGAGTTTCAAGCCGATCGCTCGATATCTCTAGGAGGAGTTAGATCTTATACCAATGCTGTAACTGTCAAAATTGAGGTCAAAATCAGACTTTCAGTCTAAAATGGCCAACTTCCTGTGATACTTGCACTATGACATTAATTGTAAATTCTGAGCGTCTTGGTGAGCTCTACCACTGTACCAAATCTCATGTCTCTACGATGAAGTAAGTGAATAGCAAAGGGTCCTTTGAAAATTGCTAGGTGGTGCCGTTGAGGCATTAGGTCACGCCCACCAAAGTTTGTTATGGATTCCTGTTGGGGGGTGGATAAGGATGCATCCAAGTGAGTTTTAAGCAGCTCGGCCCAAAAATGTGGAATTCAGAGCCAAACGTATGGCAGCGGCGTTTGAGGTGACTTCACCACGCCGCCACGCTCTCCTGCTCCATCGAATCCACTTGGGCCTGAAATCCACAACACATCAACATGTGTTCTGTCTGTGGACACAGTTTCATGTTGATTAGCTCAGAGGGGTAACATAGCGACCGCTTACAACAAAACATGACACTTCCTGTTGTCAGGGGGCGTGGCCTAAGCAATGTCATCATTTGACCATTGGATATTATAGGAGACCTGATGGTGATCAATCACTGAAAGTTTGGTGCCTCTGTGTGTTTCTGTGTAGGAGATATAACACTTTTATTTTTTGTGGCGAGTAGGTGAACTTTGACCCCTGCTAACACCCCTTCAACATGCTCAAAAACTCACCGTTTTGATAACTTTTAATTGGCCATGCCTTATGATCAGACTGACCGAGTTTCAAGTCGCTCGCTCAAAATCTCTAGGAGGAGTTAGATCTTATACCAATGCTGTAACTGTCAAAATTGAGGTCAAAATCAGACTTTCAGTCTAAAATGGCCAACTTCCTGTGATACTTGCACTATGACATTAATTGTAAATTCTGAGCGTCTTGGTGAGCTCTACCACTGTACCAAATCTCATGTCTCTACGATGAAGTAAGTGAATAGCAAAGGGTCCTTTGAAAATTGCTAGGTGGCGCCGTTGAGGCATTTTTCTTTTGATTTTTGTAACGACCTTAAAATACAAAATTTTTAAACAGTCACCATGCATCTGCAAAGTTTGGTGAGTTTTTGAGTATGATAAAGCCCCCAAAAAGGCCCCTCTTTAGGGGGGCAGAATAATAAGAATAATTTACAATACAGATACAATAGGCCTTCGCAGCGCTTAGCTGCTCGGGCCTAATAATTAACACTACAGATACAATAGGCCTTCGCAGCGCTTAGCTGCTCGGGCCTAATAATTAAAACCGCAAGCGGTGATGATCGGCCCTCGCAGCCAAGCGCCGCTCTGGCCTATGGGCCACCGCTAGGGTACGCGCACCTCCCGCCGCCAGCCATCGCAGAAGCTGTCATGCATTTTCCTCACCAGTCTAACATGCAATACACACGTACGCGTTGGGCAGCGCTCCCCCACGACTCACAAAAAACCTGGTGCAGATCGGTCGATGCACCGAGGACACACAGCCGTTGAATAATGAAAATGCATTTGGCCACCGGGCCGGACTAAATCGTTCGGCGGGCCAGATCCGGCCCGCAGGCCGTACGTTTGACACCCCTGGTTTAAACACTAGTATACAAATTTAATTAAAGGTATCTTACTAGCTGTTAATCCAGCTTCATGTGAAAAGTTAACAAAACCTTTTTAGTTATTTAAAGTTAATTATTTCATGTGTTTAAGGGTTTCGTTTCTTGCATTAAGACAGCTGTTATGAAAGTTTGACAGTTAAATTGGTGGATACACACCCAAAAGTAATAATGTAAAAGTAACACTTTAGCAATTGGAATATTGCTAAAGTAACACGTTAGCAATATTCCACATGTGTATGTTGTGTACAAACTTTAGTAATTTCTAACAGACCACTTCACTCTCAGAAAGCAGGTCTGCTGGTGGTTCCTAAAGTCTGTAAAAGCAGAATGGTAGGCAGATCCTTTAGCTATCAGGCTCCTCTCCAGTGGAACCAACTCCCAGTTTTGGTCCGTGACGCAGACACCCTGTCTACTTTTAAGACTAATCCTTAAACTTTCCTTTTTCCATCCATCCATCGTCTTCCGCTTATCCAGGGTCAGGTCGCGGGTGTAGCAGCTTCAAGAGGGAGGCCCAGACCTTCCTCTCCCCAGCCACTTGGGCCACTTCCTCCGGGGGAATCCCAAAGCGTTCCCAGGCCAGCAGAGTCTCTCCAGCGTGTCCTGGGTCTTCCCCTGGGCCTCCTCCCGGTGGGACGTGCCCAGAACACCTCACCAGGGATGCGTCCAGGAGGCATCCTAACCAGATGCCCGAGCCACCTCAACTGGCTCCTCTCAATGTGAAGGAGCAGCGGCTTTATTCTGAGTCCTCCCCGGATGACTGATCTCCTCACTCTATCTTTAAGGGAGAGCCCAGACACACTACGGAGAAAACTCATTTTGGCCGCTTGTGTCCGGGATCTCGTTCTTTCGGTCACGACCCAAAGCTCGTGACCATAGATGAGGGTAGGAACGTAGATCGACTGGTAAATCGAGAGCTTGGCCTTTTGGCTCAGCTCTCTCTTCACCACAACGGACCGGTACAGCGCACGCTTCACAGCAGACGTCGCACCAATCCGCCTGTCGATCTCCCGCTCCATCTTCCCCTCATTCGTGAACAAGACCCCAAGATACTTGAACTCCTCCACTAGAAGCTGGCTCTTGGGACTTTCCTTTTTGACAAAGCTTATAGTTAGAGTGGCTCATGTTACGCTGAGCTACCTTTATAGTTATGCTGCTATAGGCTTAGGCTGCTGGAGGACATCAGGGTCTACTGTTCTTCGTTTTTGCATGACTGTTGTCATTTCAGCTTTTAACTTTTTGTTTTTTCTATTTTTTCTTCATAGTAGGTACACCTGGTCTGGCGTTCTGTTAGCTGTGACATTATCCAGGGAAGAAAGATCACCTGCTATTACCATCTAATGTAAAACACATTACTGTATCAATGTGTGCTTCTGTGCTTTTTTGTCTGTCATGTTGTGTCTCTTCTCTCTCTTTTGTAACCCCCAGTCAGTCAAGGCAGATTACCGTTCATACTGAGCCCGGTTCTGCTGGAGGTTTTTCCTTCCTGTTAATGGGGAGTTTTTCCTTCTGCTGTCACTTCATGCTTGATCAGTATGAGGGATTGCTGCAAAGCCATGTACAATGCAGACGACTCTCCCTGTGGCTCTACGCTTCTTCAGGAGTGAATGCTGCTTGTTACGACTTTGATGCAATTAACTGGTTCACTTATATAGGAATTTCTTTTACCAATCTGGATAATCTGACTTAATATGTATAATCTGATTGATTTTGACATTGTAAACTGCCTTTAGATGACATGCAGGCATGGACTGGTAATCGGGCGTACCGGGCATTTTCCCGGTGGGCCGACGTGCTGTTTGGGCCGGCAGACCCGACATGTATATTAATAATATGTATTATTATTATTATTATTTTATATATCTGCCTCGTTATATTTGCATAATGCATGAAGAAAAATATCAGCAGCGCAAGAGTCTGTTCCGATCATCCGGCCCTTACCACAGGCTACTGCAGCCTATTGGTTATCATCCCTGACAGTCTAAAGGGCTAGGCCAATCATAAAGTAGAAAAACACCTTCACGCTCCATGTGGAACTTTGTGCAGCGGTGTTCACAGTAGTAATGGATAAGAAACGCAAGGGAGGCGCAGGGAAACTGGGCGAAAAAAAGAAACGAGTTCTTCAAACGGACGCTGCGAAATGTGTCAAACTGACTGACATGTTCCCAACAGCAGGCCCTTCATCTGCTCCGGTGTCTGATGTAAAATATGGTGGTAGTGGTGGTTGTAGTCAGTGACGTGCGGTAGGGTTCATAGCTGGTGAGGCACTGACGTCATCAGAGTCAGATTTACAAATATATACACTCTACAGAGTAGACTCGTTGCAAAGTGCTGAAGGAGACTGATTGAGCCAAATAAATTCAACAAGATACATGGAAAAATATTGGTTCTTTGATGAAAAAAAATTGTCATTTGATTGGTAACAGTTTATGAGTTATGATGGATTTCTGCATTTGTAACACATTCTAAAACTATAACCCACATTACGCACATTTTATCACAAAAACTAAACATGAATAAGTATCGCTGTCTTACCTCTACTTATAATTTAAGTCCCTGTGGCGCTCTTTCTGAACAAAAATATCATCATTTTCCGGTAAAAGTTCTCTTTATCTTCTTCAGTTTTAAAAGTCTCTCAGTCTCAGTGGAGCTCACTGCCAGGGAGGAAAGCCTTCCCTGATCAGTCCTGTTCCAGCTGTATGTTTAGAGTTTTTTTAGTGCTTTAGTTGTTTAGCAAAACTCGCTAATAAAACATCAATAACTTGTTTTGACTCTACTATTTGGGGATCACGAGCGTTGCCCCTTGAGCGCCCCCTGCCTAGCGGTCAAGGAACTGCCGGCCTCACCTACAACCAGTTCTTTGCTGTTTATGATCGGCCAGCACCACGAAAACATGTTATCTGCACACAGTTTGATGACCAAAACACAATTCGTAATCCACATATATTAAATTGTGGAAAATCAGTTCATAACTGTTTGAACAATTGAATTTATGATCTAGAGACAGGAAGATGCATTCACAGAATGGAAGTCAGCACAGTTAACATGGGATTGCGCAATCCCAGGGGAGGCCAAGCTCGCTGCGGCCTCACCGGCTTCGCTATGAAGCGCCACCAAGGATTTACATGAAAAATAGCGAAAAGTCTGCGATATTAAAGAAAATATGATCAAAAATTAGGAAATTAGATAAATAAAATACTTATTACAAATGACTGAGTAAATAAAAATTTATATTATGTTATTATATATTTTCTTTCTTTCCATGATGACAAGTGAGGCATTTCTCTGGTTCATTTTGTCATTGGCATCCTTTTTTACACAGTGAGTGCACATTAGTCCAATGTTACCCTACAGTATCTGGAAGACTGAATAGATCTGATGAGAAACTTACAATAACTTCTTATAATGATGTAACGTGATAATATGTGTGATTAACCGTGACACCTCTCTTTCTCTCTCTCTCTCTGTGATCTAAGAATAGTTGCTGTGCTGTGGTGGAGTTTACATTTTACAGTGTTAATAAATTAAGATTTTGGAAGTATTTTAAGTGTCCACTCTCACTAATTTCCATTAACCTGGCCTCAAGGTATTGCACAGTTGGTATTGCAAAGTTGGTATACACATTCAGTACACAAAAAAAAATGTGGTGGGCCAGTCTAATCCAAAATGCCAGGGCCGTTTTTTTTGTCCCAGTCCACCCCTGATGACATGTTTTATGATTTGGCGTTATATAAATAAAAAGTGAAATGTATTGAACAAGAGTAAGTTTGTCAGTTTTCAAGCAGGATTTGTATATCTGTTCAACATAAATATATAAGGAAACCAAAGAGTTAAGATCACTTACTTACCAAGAGAGATTCCTTTGGGGTTTATTTGTGGTCTCTTGCTGCCCCCTGCTGGACAAGCACGATCAAATACATATGCTTTACATGTCAACTTGGTATCAAAATTCAGATTTCAATCTAAAATGGCTTACTTCCTGTGATACTTGCACTATGACATTAATTGTAAATTCTGAGCATCTTGCTGAGATCTACAACTGTACAAAATTTCATTACTCTACGATGAAGTAAGTGAATAGCAAAAGGTCCTTTGAAAATTGCTTGGTGGCGCTATAGAGAAACTAAGTCCTGCTCACTAAAGTTTGTTATGGATTCCTGTTGGGGGGTGGATAAGGATGCATCCAAATGAGTTTTAGGCAGCTCGGCCCAAAACTGTGGAATTCAGAGCCAAACGTATGACAGCAGCGTTTGAGGTGAATATGCCACGCCGCCACGCCCCCCTGCTCCATCGAATCCAGTTGAGCCTGAAATCCACAACATACCAACATGTGTTCTGTCTGTGGACACAGTTTCATGTTGATTAGCTCAGAGGGGTAACATAGCGACCGCTTACAACAAAACATGACACTTCCTGTTGTCAGGGGGCGTGGCCTAAGCAATGTCATCATTTGACCATTGGATATTATAGGAGACCTGATGATGATCAATCACAGAAAGTTTGGTGCCTCTGTGTGTTTCTGTGTAGGAGATATAACACTTTTATTTTTTGTGGCGAATAGGTGAACTTTGACCCCTGCCAACGCCCCTTCAGCATGCTCAAAAACTCACCGTTTTGATAACATTTGATTGGCCATGCCTTATGATCAGACTGCCCGAGTTTCAAGCCGATCGCTCGATATCTCTAGGAGGAGTTAGATCTTATACCAATGCTGTAACTGTCAAAATTGAGGTCAAAATCAGACTTTCAGTCTAAAATGGCCAACTTCCTGTGATATTTACACTATGACATTAATTGTAAATTCTGAGCGTCTTGGTGAGCTCTACCACTGTACCAAATCTCATGTTTCTACGATGAAGT
Source organism: Fundulus diaphanus (assembly GCA_037039145.1). Lineage (NCBI taxonomy): Eukaryota > Metazoa > Chordata > Actinopteri > Cyprinodontiformes > Fundulidae > Fundulus > Fundulus diaphanus. Next base: position 1,463,933 of record CM073135.1, read on the forward strand.
AAGTGAATAGCAAAGGGTCCTTTGAAAATTGCTAAGTGGCGCCGTTGAGGCATTAGGTCACGCCCACCAAAATTTGTTATGGATTCCTGTTGGGGGGTGGATAAGGATGCATCCAAGTGAGTTTTATGCAGCTCGGCCCAAAAATGTGGAATTCAGAGCCAAACGTATGGCAGCGGCGTTTGAGGTGACTTCACCACGCCGCCACGCTCTCCTGCTCCATCGAATCGACTTGGGGCTGGAATCCACAACACAACAACATGTTTTCTGTCTCTGGACACAGTTTCATGTTGATTAGCTCAGAGGGGTAACATAGCGACCGTTTACAGCAAAACATGACACTTCCTGTTGTCAGGGGGTGTGGCCTAAGTGATGTCATCATTTGACCATTGGATATTATAGGAGACCTGATGATGATTAATCACAGAAAGTTTGGTGCCTCTGTGTGTTTCTGTGTAGGAGATATAACACTTTTATTTTTTGTGGCGAATAGGTGAACTTTGACCCCTGCCAACGCCCCTTCAGCATGCTCAAAAACTCACCGTTTTGATAACTTTTGATTGGCCATGCCTTATGATCAGACTGCCCGAGTTTCAAGCCGATCGCTCAAAATCTCTAGGAGGAGATCCATCAAATACCAATGCTATAAACGTCAAAAATTGGGTCAAAATCAGACCCAAACGTATGGCAGCGGCGTTTGAGGTGACTTCACCACGCCGCCACGCTCTCCTGCTCCATCGAATCGACTTGGGGCTGGAATCCACAACACAACAACATGTTTTCAGTCTCTGGACACAGTTTCATGTTGATTAGCTCAGAGGGGTAACATAGCGACCGTTTACAGCAAAACATGACACTTCCTGTTGTCAGGGGGTGTGGCCTAAGTGATGTCATCATTTGACCATTGGATATTATAGGAGACCTGATGATGATTAATCACAGAAAGTTTGGTGCCTCTGTGTGTTTCTGTGTAGGAGATATAACACTTTTATTTTTTGTGGCGAATAGGTGAACTTTGACCCCTGCCAACGCCCCTTCAGCATGCTCAAAAACTCACCGTTTTGATAACTTTTGATTGGCCATGCCTTATGATCAGACTGCCCGAGTTTCAAGCCGATCGCTCGATATCTCTAGGAGGAGTTAGATCTTATACCGATGCTGTAACTGTCAAAATTGAGGTCAAAATCAGACTTTCAATCTAAAATGGCCGACTTCCTGTGATATTTACACTATGACATTAATTGTAAATTCTGAGCGTCTTGGTGAGCTCTACAACTGTACCAAATCTCATGTCTCTACGACGAAGTAAGTGAATAGCAAAGGGTCCTTTGAAAATTTCTAGGTGGCGCCGTTGAGGCATTTTTCTCTAGATTTTTGTGACGACCTTAAAATACAAAATTTTTAAACAGTCACCATGCATCTGCAAAGTTTGGTGAGTTTTTGAATATGATAAAGCCCCCAAAAAGGCCCCTCTTTAGAAAAATAAAATCAGCAGCGCAAGAGTCTGTTCCGATCATCCGGACCTTACCACAGGCTACTGCAGCCCATTGGTTATCATCCCTGACAGTCTAAAGGGCTAGGCCAATCATGAAGTAGAAAAACACCTTCACGCTCCATGTGGAACTTTGTGCAGCGGTGTTCACAGTAGTAATGGATAAGAAACGCAAGGGAGGCACAGAGAAACTGCACGAAAAAAAGAAACGAGTTCTTCAAACGGATGCTGCGAAATGTGTAAAACTGACTGACATGTTCCCAATAGCAGGCCCTTCATCTGCTCCGGTGTCTGATGTAAAATATAGTGGTGGCGGTTGTAGTCAGTGACGTGCGGTAGGGTTCATAGCTGGTGAGGCACTGACGTCATCAGAGTCAGATTTACAAATATATACACTCTACAGAGTAGACTCGTTGCAAAGTGCTGAAGGAGACTGATTGAGCCAAATAAATTCACCAAGATACATGGAAAAATATTGGTTCTTTGATGAAAATAAAATTGTCATTTGATTGGTAACAGTTTATGAGTTATGATGGATTTCTGCATTTGTAACACATTCTAAAACTATAACCCACATTACGCACATTTTATCACAAAAACAAAGCATGAATAAGTATCGCTGTCTTACCTGTACTTATAATTTAAGTCCCTGCGGCGCTCTTTCTGAACAAAAATATCATCATTTTTCGGTAAAAGTTCTCTTTATTTTCTTCAGTTTTAAAAGTCTCTCTCTGTCTCAGTGGAGCTCACTGCCAGGGAGGAAAGCCTTCCTTGATCAGTCCTGTTCCAGCTGTATGTTTAGAGTCTTTTTAGTGCTTTACTTGTTTAGCAAAACTCGCTAATAAAACATCAATAACTTGTTTTGACTCTACTATTTGGGGATCACGAGCGGTGCCCCTTGAGCGCCCCCTGCCTAGCGGCCAAGGAACTGCCGGCCTCACCTACAACCAGTTCTTTGCTGTTCAGCACCACGAAAACATGTTATCTGCACACAGTTTGATGACCAAAACACAATTCGTAATCCACATATATTAAATTGTGGAAAATCAGTTCATAACTGTTTGAACAATTGAATTTATGATCTAGAGACAGGAAGATGCATTCACAGAATGGAAGTCAGCACAGTTAACATGGGATTGCGCAATCCCAGGGGAGGCCAAGCTCGCTGCGGCCTCACCGGCTTCGCTATACAGCGCCACCAAGGATTTACATGAAAAATAGAGAAAAGTCTGCGATTTTAAAGAAAATATGATCAAAAATTAGGAAATTAGATAAATAAAATACTTATTACAAATGACTGAGTAAATCAAAATTTATATTATGTTATTATATATTTTCTTTCTTTCCATGATGACAAGTGAGGCATTTCTCTGGTTCATTTTGTCATTGGCATCCTTTTTTACACAGTGAGTGCACATTAGTCCAATGTTACCCTACAGTATCTGGAAGACTGAATAGATCTGATGAGCAACTTACAATAACTTCTTATAATGATGTAACGTGATAATATGTGTGATTGACCGTGACACCTCTCTTTCTCTCTCTCTCTCTGATCTAAGAATAGTTGCTGTGCTGTGGTGGAGTTTACATTTTACAGTGTTACAGTTTTTTACAGTCGCTAGGACCCATTTTTCAATACTTAAGTCACTTTTTCAAAACTCTTCACACAGTTCTCCAAACCAACTTTCAGCTTGGCACAGCAGTTCATTTCACATTCAAAATGCACTAAAACTACCAAATCACTTCATACATATCTCAAATCAACACATTCTTCCATAACACTAGCAAAGGTTGACAGCCAACAAACACACTTTGTCACCCACAAAACAATGACCTAAAAAACACTAACAACATGTAGCATTATACAATCTCGGTTAATAATTCACTGCAATAGAGGTTACTGGAATGAATCAGACATGATGCAGAATGCTTCAATATATTTTATGTCTTTTATTTGTTTTTAGGAGTAATTCCAAAATACAAGAATTTGTATTCACATCATCCACTGATACAGATACAATAGTAATGCTAATCTACTCGGTCTTCTCCATTTGGCCACAGGTTCTCATCCACATCACATCTTATGTCATCTAGGGCAATACACCTAGGAAAGAATCTTCTGGCATGCCTGATCCATCCCTGACAATCTTCTGCTGATATGTCCAGGTATCCAGCATTCATTGCGTCCAGGAGGGACATTTGATTATGTGGATGGTGGTCATAAACCTTCCACCTCCATGAGGAAAAGAATTCCTCTATGGGGTTGAGGAATGGAGAGTAAGGTGGGAGGAAAAGTGACACCATTCTGGGATGGGCTGCAAACCACTCGGTGACTGCACGAGAGTGGTGAAATGCCACATTGTCCCATACAATTATAAATGTTGGTGGATTTCTTCTCTCTGCATCCCTTTCCTCACCTAGCACAACCCTTCCATAGAGATCATGCAGGAACGCAAGGAGACGTTCAGTGTTGTATGGCCCAATTAGTGGTTTGTGTAACAGCAGTCCATCAGTGGATATTGCTGCGCACATTGTGATGCTGGCACCCCTCTGGCCCGGGACATCCACTGTGGCTCTCTTCCCAATCACATTCCTTCCTCGTCGCCGTGTTTTGGCCAGGTTGAAACGTGCCTCATCCACAAAGATGAAAATGTGGGGCGTTTGCCTGCCTTCAATCTCCATGACTCTCTATAATAAATCCACAAGGCAACATAAGCTGTTACAGTAGTAAACATTACCTAAAAAAAATTATTTGTGTGTGTTTTGTTCAAAAACAGTTCTGTATTTTATTGTGATCTTACCTGGACATATTGGTTCCTTAGTTGCTTGACATGTTCAGAGTTCCTCTCAAAAGGCACAGTGTACAACTGTTTCATCCTTACCTGATGTTTTTTCAGGACTCTAGAAATAGTTGTGATGCTTACACTGTGAATATTTGCAAAAGTAATGTTGTCTGCCAAAACTGTGTCTCGAATCTCAGTGAGTTTTATGCCATTGTGTTGATGACCATATCAACAATGGCAGTTTCCTGCACATCAGTGAACATCCTTCCTCTCCCACCTGTGTGAGGTAACCGTTGAGTCCTAAGCAGAAATGCAGAAGCAATTACACACAAGTCTATTTACTTCTGTAATGTGCAACTCAGTCAAATGCCCTTGCAGAATACAAGTTACCTGTTGGTTTGCTGGAAAACTCTAACAATAGATGCCACTGTTGAGCGTTGCAGATTTGGCTGCACTCTCTGACCAGCCTCTCTCATTGAGAGACCAACAATCAATTACAGTAGCTCTGATCTCATCTGAAACTACAGCTCTTGGTCTTCCTCTTATTCTTCTTCCACCACGCATACGTATTCCTCGCCCCCTCCCAGCCCCTCTTCTTCCTCTTTCAGCCACTTCTCTGTTTCTGGCTGGGTCCATGTTTACATCACAATACAAAACTATTCAGCAGTTGTCTCTTTTTGTAATGAAATTGAAAGAGTAACACCTGTGTAGATGTTCATCTACAATGAGAATCAGCTGTGGTTGGTCCAATTGTCCACTTATTTTTATAGCATTTAATTTTAAGATGTAAAATATATTTCATTAAAATATTCCTGTAGAAATGTAGGAAATTGCTGTCTTATTCAGTTTTGTATTATGTTATTGTTTTGAACATAAGTTTAACAGTTTTGAAAACAGTATGTAAGCATGTGCAAATTGTCCTGTAGGTACACAGAGTTTTGGCGGTTGTTGTGTCGAAGTGAGAAAAGAATTAATGTAATTTGAAAGATGTAGTCATTGAATGCATTTTGTGCCAAGGCAATGATAAATGATCCACAGTTTAGCCCACATATACTTCTGTTGTCCTCACTGTGTGAAGAGTTTTGAAAAAGTGACCTAAGTATTGAGAAATGTGTCCTAGCGACTGTAAAAAACTGTAATAAATTAAGATTTTGGAAGTATTTTAAGTGTCCACTCTCACTAATTTCCATTAACCTGGCCTCAAGGTATTGCACAGTTGGTATTGCAAAGTTGGTATACACATTCAGTACACAAAAAAAATGTGGTGGGCCAGTCTAATCCAAAATGCCAGGGCCGATTTTTTTTGTCCCAGTCCACCCCTGATGACATGTTTTATGATTTGGCGTTATATAAATAAAAACTGAAATGTATTGAACAAGAGTAAGTTTGTCAGTTTTCAAGCAGGATTTGTATATCTGTTCAACTTAAATATATAAGGAAACCAAAGAGTTAAGATCACTTACTTACCAAGAGAAATTCCTTTGGGGTTTATTTGTGGTCTCTTGCTGCCCCCTGCTGGACAAGTATGATCAAATACATATGCTTTACATGTCAACTTGGTATCAAAATTCAGATTTCAATCTAAAATGGCTTACTTCCTGTGATACTTGCAGTATGACATTAATTGTAAATTCTGAGCGTCTTGCTGAGATCTACAACTGTACAAAATTTCATTACTCTACGATGAAGTAAGTGAATACCAAAGGGTCCTTTGAAATTTGCTTGGTGGCGCTATAGAGAAACTAAGTCCTGCTCACTAAAGTTTGTTAAGGATTCCTGTTGGGGGGTGGATAAGGATGCATCCAAATGAGTTTTAAGCAGCTCGGCCCAAAACTGTGGAATTCAGAGCCAAACGTATGACAGCAGCGTTTGAGGTGAATATGCCACGCCGCCACGCCCCCCTGCTCCATCCAATCCAGTTGAGCCTGAAATCCACAACATACCAACATGTGTTCTGTCTGTGGACACAGTTTCATGTTGATTAGCTCAGAGGGGTAACATAGCGACCGCTTACAACAAAACATGACACTTCCTGTTGTCAGGGGGCGTGGCCTAAGCAATGTCATCATTTGACCATTGGATATTATAGGAGACCTGATGGTGATCAATCACTGAAAGTTTGATGCCTCTGTGTGTTTCTGTGTAGGAGATATAACAGTTTTATTTTTTGTGGCGAGTAGGTGAACTTTGACCCTTGCTAATGCCCCTTCAACAAGCTCAAAAACTCACCGTTTTGATAACTTTTAATTGGCCATGCCTTATGATCAGACTGCCCGAGTTTCAAGCCGCTCGCTAAAAATCTCTAGGAGGAGATCCATCAAATACCAATGCTATAAACGTCAAAAATGGGGTCAAAATCAGACATTCAATCTAACATGGCCAACTTCCTGTGATATTTACACTATGACATTAATTGTAAATTCTGAGCGTCTTGGTGAGCTCTACCACTGTACCAAATCTCATGTCTCTACGATGAAGTAAGTGAATAGCAAAGGGTCCTTTGAAAATTGCTAAGTGGCGCCGTTGAGGCATTAGGTCACGCCCACCAAAATTTGTTATGGATTCCTGTTGGGGGGTGGATAAGGATGCATCCAAGTGAGTTTTATGCAGCTCGGCCCAAAAATGTGGAATTCAGAGCCAAACGTATGGCAGCGGCGTTTGAGGTGACTTCACCACGCCGCCACGCTCTCCTGCTCCATCGAATCGACTTGGGGCTGGAATCCACAACACAACAACATGTTTTCTGTCTCTGGACACAGTTTCATGTTGATTAGCTCAGAGGGGTAACATAGCGACCGTTTACAGCAAAACATGACACTTCCTGTTGTCAGGGGGTGTGGCCTAAGTGATGTCATCATTTGACCATTGGATATTATAGGATACCTGATGATGATTAATCACAGAAAGTTTGGTGCCTCTGTGTGTTTCTGTGTAGGAGATATAACACTTTTATTTTTTGTGGCGAATAGGTGAACTTTGACCCCTGCCAACGCCCCTTCAGCATGCTCAAAAACTCACCGTTTTGATAACTTTTGATTGGCCATGCCTTATGATCAGACTGCCCGAGTTTCAAGCCGATCGCTCGATATCTCTAGGAGGAGTTAGATCTTATACCAATGCTGTAACTGTCAAAATTGAGGTCAAAATCAGACTTTCAGTCTAAAATGGCCAACTTCCTGTGATACTTGCATTATGACATTAATTGTAAATTCTGAGCGTCTTGTTGAGCTCTACAACTGTACCAAATCTCATGTCTCTACGACGAAGTAAGTGAATAGCAAAGGGTCCTTTGAAAATTTCTAGGTGGCGCCGTTGAGGCATTTTTCTTTAGATTTTTGTGACGACCTTAAAATACAAAATTTTTAAACAGTCACCATGCATCTGCCAAGTTTGGTGAGTTTTTGAAAATGAGAAAGCCCCCAAAAAGGCCCCTCTTTAGGGGGGCAGAATAATAATAATAATAATTAAAACCGCAAGCGGTGATGATCGGCCCTCGCAGCCAAGCGCCGCTCTGGCCTATGGGCCACCGCTAGGGTACGCGCACCTCCCGCCGCCAGCCACCGCAGAAGCTGTCATGCATTTTCCTCACCCGTCTAACATGCAATAAACACGTACGCGTTGGGCAGCGCTCCCCCACGACTCACAAAAAACCTGGTGCAGATCGGTCGATGCACCGAGGACACACAGCCGTTGAATAATGAAAATGCATTTGGCCACCGGGCCGGACTAAATCGTTCGGCGGGCCAGATCCGGCCCGCAGGCCGTACGTTTGACACCCCTGGTTTAAACACTAGTATACAAATTTAATTAAAGGTATCTTACTAGCTGTTAATCCAGCTTCATGTGAAAAGTTAACAAAACCTTTTTAGTTATTTAAAGTTAATTATTTCATGTGTTTAAGGGTTTCGTTTCTTGCATTAAGACAGCTGTTATGAAAGTTTGACAGTTAAATTGGTGGATACACACCCAAAAGTAATAATGTAAAAGTAACACTTTAGCAATTGGAATATTGCTAAAGTAACACGTTAGCAATATTCCACATGTGTATGTTGTGTACAAACTTTAGTAATTTCTAACAGACCACTTCACTCTCAGAAAGCAGGTCTGCTGGTGGTTCCTAAAGTCTGTAAAACCAGAATGGGAGGCACATCCTTTAGCTATCATGCTCCTCTCCTGTGGAACCAACTCCCAGTTTTGGTCCGTGACGCAGACACCCTGTCTACTTTTAAGACTAATCCTTAAACTTTCCTTTTTCCATCCATCCATCGTCTTCCGCTTATCCAGGGTCAGGTCGCGGGTGTAGCAGCTTCAAGAGGGAGGCCCAGACCTTCCTCTCCCCAGCCACTTGGGCCACTTCCTCCGGGGGAATCCCAAAGCGTTCCCAGGCCAGCAGAGTCTCTCCAGCGTGTCCTGGGTCTTCCCCTGGGCCTCCTCCCGGTGGGACGTGCCCAGAACACCTCACCAGGGAGGCGTCCAGGAGGCATCCTAACCAGATACCCGAGCCACCTCAACTGGCTCCTCTCAATGTGAAGGAGCAGCGGCTTTATTCTGAGTCCTCCCCGGATGACTGAGCTCCTCACCCTATCTTTAAGGGAGAGCCCAGACACACTACGGAGAAAACTAATTTTGGCCGCTTGTGTCCGGGATCTCGTTCTTTCGGTCACGACCCAAAGCTCGTGACCATAGATGAGGGTAGGAACGTAGATCGACTGGTAAATCGAGAGCTTGGCCTTTTGGCTCAGCTCTCTCTTCACCACAACGGACCGGTACAGCGCCCGCTTCACAGCAGACGTCGCACCAATCCGCCTGTCGATCTCCCGCTCCATCTTCCCCTCATTCGTGAACAAGACCCCAAGATACTTGAACTCCTCCACTAGAAGCTGGCTCTTGGGACTTTCCTTTTTGACAAAGCTTATAGTTAGAGTGGCTCATGTTACGCTGAGCTACCTTTATAGTTATGCTGCTATAGGCTTAGGCTGCTGGAGGACATCAGGGTCTATTGTTCTTCGTTTTTGCATGACTGTTGTCATTTCAGCTTTTAACTTTTTGTTTTTTCTATTTTTTCTTCATAGTAGGTACACCTGGTCTGGCGTTCTGTTAGCTGTGACATCATCCAGGGAAGACAGATCACCTGCTATTACCATCTAATGTAAAACACATTACTGGATCAATGTGTGCTTCTGTGCTTTTTTGTCTGTCATGTTGTGTCTCTTCTCTCTCTTTTGTAACCCCCAGTCAGTCAAGGCAGATTACCGTTCATACTGAGCCCGGTTCTGCTGGAGGTTTTTCCTTCCTGTTAATGGGGAGTTTTTCCTTCTGCTGTCACTTCATGCTTGATCAGTATGAGGGATTGCTGCAAAGCCATGTACAATGCAAACGACTCTCCCTGTGGCTCTACGCTTCTTCAGGAGTGAATGCTGCTTGTTACGACTTTGATGCAATTAACTGGTTCACTTATATAGGAATTTCTTTTACCAGTCTGGATAATCTGACTTAATATGTATAATCTGATTGATTTTGACATTGTAAACTGCCTTTAGATGACATGCAGGCATGGACTGGTAATCGGGCGTACCGGGCATTTTCCCGGTGGGCCGACGTGCTGTTTGGGCCGGCAGACCCGACATGTATATTAATAATATGTATTATTATTATTATTATTTTATATATCTGCCTCGTTATATTTGCATAATGCATGAAGAAAAATATCAGCAGCGCAAGAGTCTGTTCCGATCATCCGGCCCTTACCACAGGCTACTGCAGCCCATTGGTTATCATCCCTGACAGTCTAAAGGGCTAGGCCAATCATAAAGTAGAAAAACACCTTCACGCTCCATGTGGAACTTTGTGCAGCGGTGTTCACAGTAGTAATGGATAAGAAACGCAAGGGAGGCGCAGAGAAACTGCACGAAAAAAAGAAACGAGTTCTTCAAACGGACGCTGCGAAATGTGTCAAACTGACTGACATGTTCCCAACAGCAGGCCCTTCATCTGCTCCGGTGTCTGGTGTAAAATATGGTGGTTGTGGTGGTTGTAGTCAGTGACGTGCGGTAGGGTTCATAGCTGGTGAGGCACTGACGTCATCAGAGTCAGATTTACAAATATATACACTCTACAGAGTAGACTCGTTGCAAAGTGCTGAAGGAGACTGATTGAGCCAAATAAATTCACCAAGATACACGGAAAAATATTGGTTCTTTGATGAAAAAAAATTGTCATTTGATTGGTAACAGTTTATGAGTTATGATGGATTTCTGCATTTGTAACACATTCTAAAACTATAACCCACATTAAGCACATTTTATCACAAAAACAAAACATGAATAAGTATCGCTGTCTTACCTCTATTTATAATTTAAGTCCCTGTGGCGCTCTTTCTGAACAAAAATATCATCATTTTCCGGTAAAAGTTCCCTTTATCTTCTTCAGTTTTAAAAGTCTCTCAGTCTCAATGGAGCTCACTGCCAGGGAGGAAAGCCTTCCCTGATCAGTCCTGTTCCAGCTGTATGTTTAGAGTCTTTTTAGTGCTTTACTTGTTTAGCAAAACTCGCTAATAAAACATCAATAACTTGTTTTGACTCTACTATTTGGGGATCAGGAGCGGTGCTCCTTGAGCGCCCCCTGCCTAGTGGCCAAGGAACTGCCGGCCTCATCTACAACCAGTTCTTTGCTGTTTATGATCGGCCAGCACCACGAAAACATGTTATCTGCACACAGTTTGATGACCAAAACACAATTCGTATATTAAATTGTGGAAAATCAGTTCATAACTGTTTGAACAATTGAATTTCTGATCTAGAGACAGGAAGATGCATTCACAGAATGGAAGTCAGCGCAGTTAACATGGGATTGCGCAATCCCAGGGGAGGCCAAGCTCGCTGCGGCCTCACCGGCTTCGCTATGAAGCGCCACCAAGGATTTACATGAAAAATAGCGAAAAGTCTGCGATTTTAAAGAAAATATGATCAAAAATTAGGAAATTCGATAAATAAAATACTTATTACAAATGACTGAGTAAATCAAAATTTATATTATGTTATTATATATTTTCTTTCTTTCCATGATGACAAGTGAGGCATTTCTCTGGTTCATTTTGTCATTGGCATCCTTTTTTACACAGTGAGTGCACATTAGTCCAATGTTACCCTACAGTATCTGGAAGACTTAATAGATCTGATGAGCAACTTACAATAACTTCTTATGATGATGTAACGTGATAATATGTGTGATTGACCGTGACACCTCTCTTTCTCTCTCTCTCTCTGATCTAAGAATTGTTGCTGTGCTGTGGTGGAGTTTACATTTTACAGTGTTAATAAATTAAGATTTTGGAAGTATTTTAAGTGTCCACTCTCACTAATCCAAAATGCCAGGGCCGATTTCTTTCTCCCAGTCCACCCCTGATGACATGTTTCATGATTTGGCGCTATATAAATAAAAACTGAAATGTATTGAAGAACAGTAAGTTTGTCAGTTTTCAAGCAGGATTTGTATATCTGTTCAACTTAAATACATAAGGAAACCAAAGAGTTAAGATCACTTACTTACCAAGAGAAATTCCTTTGGGGTTTATTTGTGGTCTCTTGCTGCCCCCTGCTGGACAAGTTTGATCAAATACAAATGCTTTACATGTCAACATGGTGTCAAAATTCAGATTTCAATCTAAAATGGCTTACTTCCTGTGATACTTGCACTATGACATTAATTGTAAATTCTGAGCGTCTTGCTGAGATCTACAACTGTACAAAATTTCATTACTCTACGATGAAGTAAGTGAATAGCAAAGGGTCCTTTGAAAATTGCTAGGTGGCGCCGTTGAGGCATTAGGTCACGCCCACCAAAGTTTGTAATTGATTCCTGTTGGGGGGTGGATAAGGATGCATCCAAGTGAGTTTTAAGCAGCTCGGCCCAAAAATGTGGAATTCAGAGCCAAACGTATGGCAGCGGCGTTTGAGGTGACTTCACCACGCCGCCACGCTCTCCTGCTCCATCGAATCCACTTGGGCCTGATATCCACAACACATCAACATGTGTTCTGTCTGTGGACACAGTTTCATGTTGATTAGCTCAGAGGGGTAACATAGCGACCGCTTACAACAAAACATGACACTTCCTGTTGTCAGGGGGCGTGGCCTAAGCAATGTCATCATTTGACCATTGGATATTATAGGAGACCTGATGGTGAGCAATTACTGAAAGTTTGGTGCCTCTGTGTGTTTCTGTGTAGGAGATATAACACTTTTATATTTTGTGGCAAATAGGTGAACTTTGACCCCTGCCAACGCCCCTCCAGCATGCTCAAAAACTCACCGTTTTGATAACTTTTGATTGGCCATGCCTTATGATCAGACTGCCCGAGTTTCAAGCCGATCGCTCGATATCTCTAGGAGGAGTTAGATCTTATACCAATGCTGTAACTGTCAAAATTGAGGTCAAAATCAGACTTTCAGTCTAAAATGGCCAACTTCCTGTGATACTTGCACTATGACATTAATTGTAAATTCTGAGCGTCTTGTTGAGCTCTACAACTGTACCAAATCTCATGTCTCTACGATGAAGTAAGTGAATAGCAAAGGGTCCTTTGAAAATTTCTAGGTGGCGCCGTTGAGGCATTTTTCTTTTGATTTTTGTGACGACCTTAAAATACAAAATTTTTAAACAGTCACCATGCATCTGCAAAGTTTGGTGAGTTTTTGAAAATGAGAAAGCCCCCAAAAAGGCCCCTCTTTAGGGGGGCAGAATAATAAGAATAATAATTAACACTACAGATACAATAGGCCTTCGCAGCGCTTCGCTGCTCGGGCCTAATAATAATAATTAACACTACAGATACAATAGGCCTTCGCAGCGCTTCGCTGCTCGGGCCTAATTAAAACCGCAAGCGGTGATGATCGGCCCTCGCAGCCAAGCGCCGCTCTGGCCTATGGGCCACCGCTAGGGTACGCGCACCTCCTGCCGCCAGCCACCGCAGAAGCTGTCATGCATTTTCCTCACCCGTCTACCATGCAATACACACGTATGCGTTGGGCAGCGCTCCCCCACGACTCACAAAAAATCTGGTGCAGTTCGGTCGATGCACCGAGGAGACACAGCCGTTGAATAATGAAAATGCATTTGGCCACCGGGCCGGACTAAATCGTTCAGCGGGCCAGATCCGGCCCGCAGGCCGTACGTTTGACACCCCAGGTTTAAACATTAGTATACCAACTTAATCAAAGGTATCTTACTAGGTGTTAATCCAGCTTCATGTGAAAAGTTAACAATACCTTTTTAGTTATTTAAAGTTAATTATTTCATGTGTTTAAGGGTTTCGTTTCTTGCATTAAGACAGCTTTTATGAAAGTTTGACAGTTAAATTGGTGGATACACACCCAAAAGTAATAATGTAAAAGTAACACTTTAGCAATTGGAATATTGCTAAAGTAACACGTTAGCAATATTCCACATGTGTATGTTGTGTGAAAACTTTAATAATTTCTAACAGACCACTTCACTCTCAGAAAGCAGGTCTGTTGGTGGTTCCTAAAGTCTGTAAAACCAGAATGGTAGGCAGATCCTTTAGCTATCATGCTCCTCTCCAGTGGAACCAACTCCCAGTTTTGGTCCGTGACGCAGACACCCTGTCTACTTTTAAGACTAATCCTAAAACTTTCCTTTTTCCATCCATCCATCGTCTTCCGCTTATCCGGGGTCAGGTCGCAGGGGCAGCTTCAAGAGGGAGCCCCAGACCTTCCTCTCCCCAGCCACTTGGGCCACTTCCTCCGGGGGAATCCCAAAGCGTTCCCAGGCGAGCAGAGTCTCTCCAGCGTGTCCTGGGTCTTCCCCTGGGCCTCCTCCCGGTGGGACGTGCCCGGAACACCTCACCAGGGAGGCGTCCAGGAGGCATCCTGACCAGATGCCCGAGTCACCTCAACTGGCTCCTCTCGACGTGGAGGAGCAGCGGCTCTACTCTGAGTCCTCCCCGGATGACTGAGCTCCTCCTTGGCCTTTTGGCTCAGCTCTCTCTTCACCACAACGGATCGGTACAGCGCCCGCTTCACAGCAGATGCCGCACCAATCCGCCTGTCGATCTCCTGCTCCATCTTCCCCTCATTCGTGAAAAAGACCCAAAGATACTTGAACTCCTCCACTAGAAGCTGGCTCTTGGGACTTTCCTTTTTGACAAAGCTTATAGTTAGAGTGGCTCATGTTACGCTGAGCTACCTTTATAGTTATGCTGCTATAGGCTTAGGCTGCTGGAGGACATCAGGGTCTATTGTTCTTCATTTTTGCATGACTGTTTTCATTTCAGCTTTTAACTTTTTGTTTTTTCTATTTTTTCTTCATAGTAGGTACACCTGGTCTGGCGTTCTGTTAGCTGTGACATCATCCAGGGAAGACAGATCACCTGTTATTACCATCTAATGTCAAACAGATTACTGGATCAATGTGTGCTTCTGTGCTTTTTTGTCTGTCATGTGTCTCTTCTCTCTCTTTTGTAACCCCCAGTCGGTCGAGGCAGATTACCGTTCATACTGAGCCTGGTTCTGCTGGAGGTTTTTCCTTCCTGTTAATGGGGAGTTTTTCCTTCTGCTGTCACTTCATGCTTGCTCAGTATGAGGGATTGCTGCAAAGCCATGGACAATGCAGACGACTCTCCCTGTAGCTCTACGCTTCTTCAGGAGTGAATGCCGCTTGCTACGACTTTGATACATTCAACTGGTTCCCTTATATAGGAATTTCTTTTACCAATCTGGATAATCTGACTTAATATGTATAATCTGATTGATTTTGACTTTGTAAACTGCCTTTAGATGACATGCAGGCATGGACTGGTAATCGGGCGTACCGGGCATTTTCCCGGTGGGCCGAGTGCTGTTTGGGCCGGCAGACCCGACATGTATATTAATAATATGTATTATTATTATTTTATATATCTGCCTCGTTATATTTGCATAATGCATGAATAAAAATAAAATCAGCAGCGCAAGAGTCTGTTCCGATCACCCGGCCCTTACCACAGGCTACTGCAGCCCATTGGTTATCATCCCTGACAGTCTAAAGGGCTAGGCCAATCATAAAGTAGAAAAAACACCTTCACGCTCCATGTGGAACTTTGTGCAGCGGTGTTCACAGTAGTAATGGATAAGAAACGCAAGGGAGGCGCAGAGAAACTGCACGAAAAAAAGAAACGAGTTCTTCAAACGGATGCTGCGAAATGTGTCAAACTGACTGACATGTTCCCAACAGCAGGCCCTTCATCTGCTCCGGTGTCTGATGTAAAATATGGTGGTGGTTGTAGTCAGTGACGTGCGGTAGGGTTCATAGCTGGTGAGGCACTGACGTCATCAGAGTCAGATTTACAAATATATACACTTTACAGAGTAGACTCATTGCAAAGTGCTGAAGGAGACTGATTGAGCCAAATAAATTCACCAAGATACATGGAAAAATATTGGTTCTTTGATGAAAAAAAATTTGTCATTTGATTGGTAACAGTTTATGAGTTATGATGGATTTCTGCATTTGTAACACATTCTAAAACTATAACCCACATTACGCACATTTTATCACAAAAACAAAACATGAATAAGTATCGCTGTCTTACCTCTACTTATAATTTAAGTCCCTGTGGCGCTCTTTCTGAACAAAAATATCATAATTTTCCGGTAAAAGTTCCCTTTATCTTCTTCAGTTTTAAAAGTCTCTGTCTCAATGGAGCTCACTGCCAGGGAGGAAAGCCTTCCCTGATCAGTCCTGTTCCAGCTGTATGTTTAGAGTCTTTTTAGTGCTTTACTTGTTTAGCAAAACTCGCTAATAAAACATCAATAACTTGTTTTGACTCTACTATTTGGGGATCACGAGCGGTGCCCCTTGAGCGCCCCCTGCCTAGTGGCCAAGGAACTGCCGGCCTCACCTACAACCAGTTCTTTGCTGTTTATGATCGGCCAGCACCACGAAAACATGTTATCTGCACACAGTTTGATGACCAAAACACAATTCGTAATCCACATATATTAAATTGTGGAAAATCAGTTCATAACTGTTTGAACAATTGAATTTATGATCTAGAGACAGGAAGATGCATTCACAGAATGGAAGTCAGCGCAGTTAACATGGGATTGCGCAATCCCAGGGGAGGCCAAGCTCGCTGCGGCCTCACCGGCTTCGCTATGAAGTGCCACCAAGGATTTACATGAAAAATAGCGAAAAGTCTGCGATTTTAAAGAAAATATGATCAAAAATTAGGAAATTAGATAAATAAAATACTTATTACAAATGACTGAGTAAATCAAAATTTATATTATGTTATTATATATTTTCTTTCTTTCCATGATGACAAGTGAGGCATTTCTCTGGTTCATTTTGTCACTGGCATCCTTTTTTACACAGTGAGTGCACATTAGTCCAATGTTACCCTACAGTATCTGGAAGACTGAATAGATCTGATGAGCAACTTACAATAACTTCTTATAATGATGTAACGTGATAATATGTGTGATTGACCGTGACACCTCTCTTTCTCTCTCTCTCTCTCTGATCTAAGAATAGTTGCTGTGCTGTGGTGGAGTTTACATTTTACAGTGTTAATAAATTAAGATTTTGGAAGTATTTTAAGTGTCCACTCTCACTAATCCAAAATGCCAGGGCCGATTTTTTTCTCCCAGTCCACCCCTGATGACATGTTTCATGATTTGGCGCTATATAAATAAGAACTGAAATGTATTGAAGAAGAGTAAGTTTGTCAGTTTTCAAGCAGGATTTGTATATCTGTTCAACTTAAATACATAAGGAAACCAAAGAGTTAAGATCACTTACTTACCAAGAGAAATTCCTTTGGGGTTTATTTGTGGTCTCTTGCTGCCCCCTGCTGGACAAGTTTGATCAAATACAAATGCTTTACATGTCAACATGGTGTCAAAATTCAGATTTCAATCTAAAATGGCTTACTTCCTGTGATACTTGCACTATGACATTAATTGTAAATTCTGAGCGTCTTGCTGAGATCTACAACTGTACAAAATTTCATTACTCTACGATGAACTAAGTGAATAGCAAAGGGTCCTTTGAAAATTGCTTGGTGGCGCTATAGAGAAACTAAGTCCTGCTCACTAAAGTTTGTTATGGATTCCTGTTGGGGGATGGATAAGGATGCATCCAAATGAGTTTTAAGCAGCTCGGCCCAAAAATGTGGAATTCAGAGCCAAACGTATGGCAGCGGCGTTTGAGGTGACTTCACCACGCCGCCACGCCCCCCTGCTCCATCGAATCCACTTGGGCCTGAAATCCACAACACATCAACATGTGTTCTGTCTGTGGACACAGTTTCATGTTGATTAGCTCAGAGGGGTAACATAGCGACCGCTTACAACAAAACATGACACTTCCTGTTGTCAGGGGGCGTGGCCTAAGCAATGTCATCATTTGACCATTGGATATTATAGGAGACCTGATGGTGATCAATTACTGAAAGTTTGGTGCATCTGTCTGTTTCTGTGTAGGAGATATAACACTTTTATATTTTGTGGCAAATAGGTGAACTTTGACCGCTGCCAACGCCCCTCCAGCATGCTCAAAAACTCACCGTTTTGATAACTTTTGATTGGCCATGCCTTATGATCAGACTGCCCGAGTTTCAAGCCGATCGCTCGATATCTCTAGGAGGAGTTAGATCTTATACCAATGCTGTAACTGTCAAAATTGAGGTCAAAATCAGACTTTCAGTCTAAAATGGCCAACTTCCTGTGATACTTGCACTATGACATTAATTGTAAATTCTGAGCGTCTTGGTGAGCTCTACCACTGTACCAAATCTCATGTCTCTACGATGAAGTAAGTGAATAGCAAAGGGTCCTTTGAAAATTGCTAGGTGGTGCCGTTGAGGCATTAGGTCACGCCCACCAAAGTTTGTTATGGATTCCTGTTGGGGGGTGGATAAGGATGCATCCAAGTGAGTTTTAAGCAGCTCGGCCCAAAAATGTGGAATTCAGAGCCAAACGTATGGCAGCGGCGTTTGAGGTGACTTCACCACGCCGCCACGCTCTCCTGCTCCATCGAATCCACTTGGGCCTGAAATCCACAACACATCAACATGTGTTCTGTCTGTGGACACAGTTTCATGTTGATTAGCTCAGAGGGGTAACATAGCGACCGCTTACAACAAAACATGACACTTCCTGTTGTCAGGGGGCGTGGCCTAAGCAATGTCATCATTTGACCATTGGATATTATAGGAGACCTGATGGTGATCAATCACTGAAAGTTTGGTGCCTCTGTGTGTTTCTGTGTAGGAGATATAACACTTTTATTTTTTGTGGCGAGTAGGTGAACTTTGACCCCTGCTAACACCCCTTCAACATGCTCAAAAACTCACCGTTTTGATAACTTTTAATTGGCCATGCCTTATGATCAGACTGACCGAGTTTCAAGTCGCTCGCTCAAAATCTCTAGGAGGAGTTAGATCTTATACCAATGCTGTAACTGTCAAAATTGAGGTCAAAATCAGACTTTCAGTCTAAAATGGCCAACTTCCTGTGATACTTGCACTATGACATTAATTGTAAATTCTGAGCGTCTTGGTGAGCTCTACCACTGTACCAAATCTCATGTCTCTACGATGAAGTAAGTGAATAGCAAAGGGTCCTTTGAAAATTGCTAGGTGGCGCCGTTGAGGCATTTTTCTTTTGATTTTTGTAACGACCTTAAAATACAAAATTTTTAAACAGTCACCATGCATCTGCAAAGTTTGGTGAGTTTTTGAGTATGATAAAGCCCCCAAAAAGGCCCCTCTTTAGGGGGGCAGAATAATAAGAATAATTTACAATACAGATACAATAGGCCTTCGCAGCGCTTAGCTGCTCGGGCCTAATAATTAACACTACAGATACAATAGGCCTTCGCAGCGCTTAGCTGCTCGGGCCTAATAATTAAAACCGCAAGCGGTGATGATCGGCCCTCGCAGCCAAGCGCCGCTCTGGCCTATGGGCCACCGCTAGGGTACGCGCACCTCCCGCCGCCAGCCATCGCAGAAGCTGTCATGCATTTTCCTCACCAGTCTAACATGCAATACACACGTACGCGTTGGGCAGCGCTCCCCCACGACTCACAAAAAACCTGGTGCAGATCGGTCGATGCACCGAGGACACACAGCCGTTGAATAATGAAAATGCATTTGGCCACCGGGCCGGACTAAATCGTTCGGCGGGCCAGATCCGGCCCGCAGGCCGTACGTTTGACACCCCTGGTTTAAACACTAGTATACAAATTTAATTAAAGGTATCTTACTAGCTGTTAATCCAGCTTCATGTGAAAAGTTAACAAAACCTTTTTAGTTATTTAAAGTTAATTATTTCATGTGTTTAAGGGTTTCGTTTCTTGCATTAAGACAGCTGTTATGAAAGTTTGACAGTTAAATTGGTGGATACACACCCAAAAGTAATAATGTAAAAGTAACACTTTAGCAATTTGAATATTGCTAAAGTAACACGTTAGCAATATTCCACATGTGTATGTTGTGTACAAACTTTAGTAATTTCTAACAGACCACTTCACTCTCAGAAAGCAGGTCTGCTGGTGGTTCCTAAAGTCTGTAAAAGCAGAATGGTAGGCAGATCCTTTAGCTATCAGGCTCCTCTCCAGTGGAACCAACTCCCAGTTTTGGTCCGTGACGCAGACACCCTGTCTACTTTTAAGACTAATCCTTAAACTTTCCTTTTTCCATCCATCCATCGTCTTCCGCTTATCCAGGGTCAGGTCGCGGGTGTAGCAGCTTCAAGAGGGAGGCCCAGACCTTCCTCTCCCCAGCCACTTGGGCCACTTCCTCCGGGGGAATCCCAAAGCGTTCCCAGGCCAGCAGAGTCTCTCCAGCGTGTCCTGGGTCTTCCCCTGGGCCTCCTCCCGGTGGGACGTGCCCAGAACACCTCACCAGGGATGCGTCCAGGAGGCATCCTAACCAGATGCCCGAGCCACCTCAACTGGCTCCTCTCAATGTGAAGGAGCAGCGGCTTTATTCTGAGTCCTCCCCGGATGACTGATCTCCTCACTCTATCTTTAAGGGAGAGCCCAGACACACTACGGAGAAAACTCATTTTGGCCGCTTGTGTCCGGGATCTCGTTCTTTCGGTCACGACCCAAAGCTCGTGACCATAGATGAGGGTAGGAACGTAGATCGACTGGTAAATCGAGAGCTTGGCCTTTTGGCTCAGCTCTCTCTTCACCACAACGGACCGGTACAGCGCACGCTTCACAGCAGACGTCGCACCAATCCGCCTGTCGATCTCCCGCTCCATCTTCCCCTCATTCGTGAACAAGACCCCAAGATACTTGAACTCCTCCACTAGAAGCTGGCTCTTGGGACTTTCCTTTTTGACAAAGCTTATAGTTAGAGTGGCTCATGTTACGCTGAGCTACCTTTATAGTTATGCTGCTATAGGCTTAGGCTGCTGGAGGACATCAGGGTCTACTGTTCTTCGTTTTTGCATGACTGTTGTCATTTCAGCTTTTAACTTTTTGTTTTTTCTATTTTTTCTTCATAGTAGGTACACCTGGTCTGGCGTTCTGTTAGCTGTGACATTATCCAGGGAAGAAAGATCACCTGCTATTACCATCTAATGTAAAACACATTACTGTATCAATGTGTGCTTCTGTGCTTTTTTGTCTGTCATGTTGTGTCTCTTCTCTCTCTTTTGTAACCCCCAGTCAGTCAAGGCAGATTACCGTTCATACTGAGCCCGGTTCTGCTGGAGGTTTTTCCTTCCTGTTAATGGGGAGTTTTTCCTTCTGCTGTCACTTCATGCTTGATCAGTATGAGGGATTGCTGCAAAGCCATGTACAATGCAGACGACTCTCCCTGTGGCTCTACGCTTCTTCAGGAGTGAATGCTGCTTGTTACGACTTTGATGCAATTAACTGGTTCACTTATATAGGAATTTCTTTTACCAATCTGGATAATCTGACTTAATATGTATAATCTGATTGATTTTGACATTGTAAACTGCCTTTAGATGACATGCAGGCATGGACTGGTAATCGGGCGTACCGGGCATTTTCCCGGTGGGCCGACGTGCTGTTTGGGCCGGCAGACCCGACATGTATATTAATAATATGTATTATTATTATTATTATTTTATATATCTGCCTCGTTATATTTGCATAATGCATGAAGAAAAATATCAGCAGCGCAAGAGTCTGTTCCGATCATCCGGCCCTTACCACAGGCTACTGCAGCCTATTGGTTATCATCCCTGACAGTCTAAAGGGCTAGGCCAATCATAAAGTAGAAAAACACCTTCACGCTCCATGTGGAACTTTGTGCAGCGGTGTTCACAGTAGTAATGGATAAGAAACGCAAGGGAGGCGCAGGGAAACTGGGCGAAAAAAAGAAACGAGTTCTTCAAACGGACGCTGCGAAATGTGTCAAACTGACTGACATGTTCCCAACAGCAGGCCCTTCATCTGCTCCGGTGTCTGATGTAAAATATGGTGGTAGTGGTGGTTGTAGTCAGTGACGTGCGGTAGGGTTCATAGCTGGTGAGGCACTGACGTCATCAGAGTCAGATTTACAAATATATACACTCTACAGAGTAGACTCGTTGCAAAGTGCTGAAGGAGACTGATTGAGCCAAATAAATTCAACAAGATACATGGAAAAATATTGGTTCTTTGATGAAAAAAAATTGTCATTTGATTGGTAACAGTTTATGAGTTATGATGGATTTCTGCATTTGTAACACATTCTAAAACTATAACCCACATTACGCACATTTTATCACAAAAACTAAACATGAATAAGTATCGCTGTCTTACCTCTACTTATAATTTAAGTCCCTGTGGCGCTCTTTCTGAACAAAAATATCATCATTTTCCGGTAAAAGTTCTCTTTATCTTCTTCAGTTTTAAAAGTCTCTCAGTCTCAGTGGAGCTCACTGCCAGGGAGGAAAGCCTTCCCTGATCAGTCCTGTTCCAGCTGTATGTTTAGAGTTTTTTTAGTGCTTTAGTTGTTTAGCAAAACTCGCTAATAAAACATCAATAACTTGTTTTGACTCTACTATTTGGGGATCACGAGCGTTGCCCCTTGAGCGCCCCCTGCCTAGCGGTCAAGGAACTGCCGGCCTCACCTACAACCAGTTCTTTGCTGTTTATGATCGGCCAGCACCACGAAAACATGTTATCTGCACACAGTTTGATGACCAAAACACAATTCGTAATCCACATATATTAAATTGTGGAAAATCAGTTCATAACTGTTTGAACAATTGAATTTATGATCTAGAGACAGGAAGATGCATTCACAGAATGGAAGTCAGCACAGTTAACATGGGATTGCGCAATCCCAGGGGAGGCCAAGCTCGCTGCGGCCTCACCGGCTTCGCTATGAAGCGCCACCAAGGATTTACATGAAAAATAGCGAAAAGTCTGCGATATTAAAGAAAATATGATCAAAAATTAGGAAATTAGATAAATAAAATACTTATTACAAATGACTGAGTAAATAAAAATTTATATTATGTTATTATATATTTTCTTTCTTTCCATGATGACAAGTGAGGCATTTCTCTGGTTCATTTTGTCATTGGCATCCTTTTTTACACAGTGAGTGCACATTAGTCCAATGTTACCCTACAGTATCTGGAAGACTGAATAGATCTGATGAGAAACTTACAATAACTTCTTATAATGATGTAACGTGATAATATGTGTGATTAACCGTGACACCTCTCTTTCTCTCTCTCT
The DNA here is from genome assembly GCA_037039145.1 of Fundulus diaphanus. Taxonomy (NCBI): domain Eukaryota; kingdom Metazoa; phylum Chordata; class Actinopteri; order Cyprinodontiformes; family Fundulidae; genus Fundulus; species Fundulus diaphanus. Next base: position 1,486,916 of record CM073135.1, read on the forward strand.
CTCTGTGATCTAAGAATAGTTGCTGTGCTGTGGTGGAGTTTACATTTTACAGTGTTAATAAATTAAGATTTTGGAAGTATTTTAAGTGTCCACTCTCACTAATTTCCATTAACCTGGCCTCAAGGTATTGCACAGTTGGTATTGCAAAGTTGGTATACACATTCAGTACACAAAAAAAAATGTGGTGGGCCAGTCTAATCCAAAATGCCAGGGCCGTTTTTTTTGTCCCAGTCCACCCCTGATGACATGTTTTATGATTTGGCGTTATATAAATAAAAAGTGAAATGTATTGAACAAGAGTAAGTTTGTCAGTTTTCAAGCAGGATTTGTATATCTGTTCAACATAAATATATAAGGAAACCAAAGAGTTAAGATCACTTACTTACCAAGAGAGATTCCTTTGGGGTTTATTTGTGGTCTCTTGCTGCCCCCTGCTGGACAAGCACGATCAAATACATATGCTTTACATGTCAACTTGGTATCAAAATTCAGATTTCAATCTAAAATGGCTTACTTCCTGTGATACTTGCACTATGACATTAATTGTAAATTCTGAGCATCTTGCTGAGATCTACAACTGTACAAAATTTCATTACTCTACGATGAAGTAAGTGAATAGCAAAAGGTCCTTTGAAAATTGCTTGGTGGCGCTATAGAGAAACTAAGTCCTGCTCACTAAAGTTTGTTATGGATTCCTGTTGGGGGGTGGATAAGGATGCATCCAAATGAGTTTTAGGCAGCTCGGCCCAAAACTGTGGAATTCAGAGCCAAACGTATGACAGCAGCGTTTGAGGTGAATATGCCACGCCGCCACGCCCCCCTGCTCCATCGAATCCAGTTGAGCCTGAAATCCACAACATACCAACATGTGTTCTGTCTGTGGACACAGTTTCATGTTGATTAGCTCAGAGGGGTAACATAGCGACCGCTTACAACAAAACATGACACTTCCTGTTGTCAGGGGGCGTGGCCTAAGCAATGTCATCATTTGACCATTGGATATTATAGGAGACCTGATGATGATCAATCACAGAAAGTTTGGTGCCTCTGTGTGTTTCTGTGTAGGAGATATAACACTTTTATTTTTTGTGGCGAATAGGTGAACTTTGACCCCTGCCAACGCCCCTTCAGCATGCTCAAAAACTCACCGTTTTGATAACATTTGATTGGCCATGCCTTATGATCAGACTGCCCGAGTTTCAAGCCGATCGCTCGATATCTCTAGGAGGAGTTAGATCTTATACCAATGCTGTAACTGTCAAAATTGAGGTCAAAATCAGACTTTCAGTCTAAAATGGCCAACTTCCTGTGATATTTACACTATGACATTAATTGTAAATTCTGAGCGTCTTGGTGAGCTCTACCACTGTACCAAATCTCATGTTTCTACGATGAAGTAAGTGAATAGCAAAGGGTCCTTTGAAAATTGCTAAGTGGCGCCGTTGAGGCATTAGGTCACGCCCACCAAAATTTGTTATGGATTCCTGTTGGGGGGTGGATAAGGATGCATCCAAGTGAGTTTTATGCAGCTCGGCCCAAAAATGTGGAATTCAGAGCCAAACGTATGGCAGCGGCGTTTGAGGTGACTTCACCACGCCGCCACGCTCTCCTGCTCCATCGAATCGACTTGGGGCTGGAATCCACAACACAACAACATGTTTTCTGTCTCTGGACACAGTTTCATGTTGATTAGCTCAGAGGGGTAACATAGCGACCGTTTACAGCAAAACATGACACTTCCTGTTGTCAGGGGGTGTGGCCTAAGTGATGTCATCATTTGACCATTGGATATTATAGGAGACCTGATGATGATTAATCACAGAAAGTTTGGTGCCTCTGTGTGTTTCTGTGTAGGAGATATAACACTTTTATTTTTTGTGGCGAATAGGTGAACTTTGACCCCTGCCAACGCCCCTTCAGCATGCTCAAAAACTCACCGTTTTGATAACTTTTGATTGGCCATGCCTTATGATCAGACTGCCCGAGTTTCAAGCCGATCGCTCAAAATCTCTAGGAGGAGATCCATCAAATACCAATGCTATAAACGTCAAAAATTGGGTCAAAATCAGACCCAAACGTATGGCAGCGGCGTTTGAGGTGACTTCACCACGCCGCCACGCTCTCCTGCTCCATCGAATCGACTTGGGGCTGGAATCCACAACACAACAACATGTTTTCTGTCTCTGGACACAGTTTCATGTTGATTAGCTCAGAGGGGTAACATAGCGACCGTTTACAGCAAAACATGACACTTCCTGTTGTCAGGGGGTGTGGCCTAAGTGATGTCATCATTTGACCATTGGATATTATAGGAGACCTGATGATGATTAATCACAGAAAGTTTGGTGCCTCTGTGTGTTTCTGTGTAGGAGATATAACACTTTTATTTTTTGTGGCGAATAGGTGAACTTTGACCCCTGCCAACGCCCCTTCAGCATGCTCAAAAACTCACCGTTTTGATAACTTTTGATTGGCCATGCCTTATGATCAGACTGCCCGAGTTTCAAGCCGATCGCTCGATATCTCTAGGAGGAGTTAGATCTTATACCGATGCTGTAACTGTCAAAATTGAGGTCAAAATCAGACTTTCAATCTAAAATGGCCGACTTCCTGTGATATTTACACTATGACATTAATTGTAAATTCTGAGCGTCTTGGTGAGCTCTACAACTGTACCAAATTTCATGTCTCTACGACGAAGTAAGTGAATAGCAAAGGGTCCTTTGAAAATTTCTAGGTGGCGCCGTTGAGGCATTTTTCTTTAGATTTTTGTGACGACCTTAAAATACAAAATTTTTAAACAGTCACCATGCATCTGCAAAGTTTGGTGAGTTTTTGAAAATGACAAAGCCCCCAAAAAGGCCCCTCTTTAGGGGGGCAGAATAATAAGAAGAATAATAATTAACACTACAGATACAATAGGCCTTCGCAGCGCTTAGCTGCTCGGGCCTAATAATTAAAACCGCAAGCGGTGATGATCGGCCCTCGCAGCCAAGCGCCGCTCTGGCCTATGGGCCACCGCTAGGGTACGCGCACCTCCCGCCGCCAGCCATCGCAGAAGCTGTCATGCATTTTCCTCACCAGTCTAACATGCAATACACACGTACGCGTTGGGCAGCGCTCCCCCACGACTCACAAAAAACCTGGTGCAGATCGGTCGATGCACCGAGGACACACAGCCGTTGAATAATGAAAATGCATTTGGCCACCGGGCCGGACTAAATCGTTCGGCGGGCCAGATCCGGCCCGCAGGCCGTACGTTTGACACCCCTGGTTTAAACACTAGTATACAAATTTAATTAAAGGTATCTTACTAGCTGTTAATCCAGCTTCATGTGAAAAGTTAACAAAACCTTTTTAGTTATTTAAAGTTAATTATTTCATGTGTTTAAGGGTTTCGTTTCTTGCATTAAGACAGCTGTTATGAAAGTTTGACAGTTAAATTGGTGGATACACACCCAAAAGTAATAATGTAAAAGTAACACTTTAGCAATTGGAATATTGCTAAAGTAACACGTTAGCAATATTCCACATGTGTATGTTGTGTACAAACTTTAGTAATTTCTAACAGACCACTTCACTCTCAGAAAGCAGGTCTGCTGGTGGTTCCTAAAGTCTGTAAAACCAGAATGGTAGGCAGATCCTTTAGCTATCAGGCTCCTCTCCAGTGGAACCAACTCCCAGTTTTGGTCCGTGACGCAGACACCCTGTCTACTTTTAAGACTAATCCTTAAACTTTCCTTTTTCCATCCATCCATCGTCTTCCGCTTATCCAGGGTCAGGTCGCGGGTGTAGCAGCTTCAAGAGGGAGGCCCAGACCTTCCTCTCCCCAGCCACTTGGGCCACTTCCTCCGGGGGAATCCCAAAGCGTTCCCAGGCCAGCAGAGTCTCTCCAGCGTGTCCTGGGTCTTCCCCTGGGCCTCCTCCCGGTGGGACGTGCCCAGAACACCTCACCAGGGATGCGTCCAGGAGGCATCCTAACCAGATGCCCGAGCCACCTCAACTGGCTCCTCTCAATGTGAAGGAGCAGCGGCTTTATTCTGAGTCCTCCCCGGATGACTGATCTCCTCACTCTATCTTTAAGGGAGAGCCCAGACACACTACGGAGAAAACTCATTTTGGCCGCTTGTGTCCGGGATCTCGTTCTTTCGGTCACGACCCAAAGCTCGTGACCATAGATGAGGGTAGGAACGTAGATCGACTGGTAAATCGAGAGCTTGGCCTTTTGGCTCAGCTCTCTCTTCACCACAACGGACCGGTACAGCGCACGCTTCACAGCAGACGTCGCACCAATCCGCCTGTCGATCTCCCGCTCCATCTTCCCCTCATTCGTGAACAAGACCCCAAGATACTTGAACTCCTCCACTAGAAGCTGGCTCTTGGGACTTTCCTTTTTGACAAAGCTTATAGTTAGAGTGGCTCATGTTACGCTGAGCTACCTTTATAGTTATGCTGCTATAGGCTTAGGCTGCTGGAGGACATCAGGGTCTACTGTTCTTCGTTTTTGCATGACTGTTGTCATTTCAGCTTTTAACTTTTTGTTTTTTCTATTTTTTCTTCATAGTAGGTACACCTGGTCTGGCGTTCTGTTAGCTGTGACATTATCCAGGGAAGAAAGATCACCTGCTATTACCATCTAATGTAAAACACATTACTGTATCAATGTGTGCTTCTGTGCTTTTTTGTCTGTCATGTTGTGTCTCTTCTCTCTCTTTTGTAACCCCCAGTCAGTCAAGGCAGATTACCGTTCATACTGAGCCCGGTTCTGCTGGAGGTTTTTCCTTCCTGTTAATGGGGAGTTTTTCCTTCTGCTGTCACTTCATGCTTGATCAGTATGAGGGATTGCTGCAAAGCCATGTACAATGCAGACGACTCTCCCTGTGGCTCTACGCTTCTTCAGGAGTGAATGCTGCTTGTTACGACTTTGATGCAATTAACTGGTTCACTTATATAGGAATTTCTTTTACCAATCTGGATAATCTGACTTAATATGTATAATCTGATTGATTTTGACATTGTAAACTGCCTTTAGATGACATGCAGGCATGGACTGGTAATCGGGCGTACCGGGCATTTTCCCGGTGGGCCGACGTGCTGTTTGGGCCGGCAGACCCGACATGTATATTAATAATATGTATTATTATTATTATTATTTTATATATCTGCCTCGTTATATTTGCATAATGCATGAAGAAAAATATCAGCAGCGCAAGAGTCTGTTCCGATCATCCGGCCCTTACCACAGGCTACTGCAGCCTATTGGTTATCATCCCTGACAGTCTAAAGGGCTAGGCCAATCATAAAGTAGAAAAACACCTTCACGCTCCATGTGGAACTTTGTGCAGCGGTGTTCACAGTAGTAATGGATAAGAAACGCAAGGGAGGCGCAGGGAAACTGGGCGAAAAAAAGAAACGAGTTCTTCAAACGGACGCTGCGAAATGTGTCAAACTGACTGACATGTTCCCAACAGCAGGCCCTTCATCTGCTCCGGTGTCTGATGTAAAATATGGTGGTAGTGGTGGTTGTAGTCAGTGACGTGCGGTAGGGTTCATAGCTGGTGAGGCACTGACGTCATCAGAGTCAGATTTACAAATATATACACTCTACAGAGTAGACTCGTTGCAAAGTGCTGAAGGAGACTGATTGAGCCAAATAAATTCAACAAGATACATGGAAAAATATTGGTTCTTTGATGAAAAAAAATTGTCATTTGATTGGTAACAGTTTATGAGTTATGATGGATTTCTGCATTTGTAACACATTCTAAAACTATAACCCACATTACGCACATTTTATCACAAAAACTAAACATGAATAAGTATCGCTGTCTTACCTCTACTTATAATTTAAGTCCCTGTGGCGCTCTTTCTGAACAAAAATATCATCATTTTCCGGTAAAAGTTCTCTTTATCTTCTTCAGTTTTAAAAGTCTCTCAGTCTCAGTGGAGCTCACTGCCAGGGAGGAAAGCCTTCCCTGATCAGTCCTGTTCCAGCTGTATGTTTAGAGTTTTTTTAGTGCTTTAGTTGTTTAGCAAAACTCGCTAATAAAACATCAATAACTTGTTTTGACTCTACTATTTGGGGATCACGAGCGTTGCCCCTTGAGCGCCCCCTGCCTAGCGGTCAAGGAACTGCCGGCCTCACCTACAACCAGTTCTTTGCTGTTTATGATCGGCCAGCACCACGAAAACATGTTATCTGCACACAGTTTGATGACCAAAACACAATTCGTAATCCACATATATTAAATTGTGGAAAATCAGTTCATAACTGTTTGAACAATTGAATTTATGATCTAGAGACAGGAAGATGCATTCACAGAATGGAAGTCAGCACAGTTAACATGGGATTGCGCAATCCCAGGGGAGGCCAAGCTCGCTGCGGCCTCACCGGCTTCGCTATGAAGCGCCACCAAGGATTTACATGAAAAATAGCGAAAAGTCTGCGATATTAAAGAAAATATGATCAAAAATTAGGAAATTAGATAAATAAAATACTTATTACAAATGACTGAGTAAATAAAAATTTATATTATGTTATTATATATTTTCTTTCTTTCCATGATGACAAGTGAGGCATTTCTCTGGTTCATTTTGTCATTGGCATCCTTTTTTACACAGTGAGTGCACATTAGTCCAATGTTACCCTACAGTATCTGGAAGACTGAATACCGTAAATCCTCTAATATTGGCCTGTATTCCATTAGCGGCCGGGACTCTAACATTGGCCGGTCTCGCTGTCAGAGGACGTAAATAATGGCCGGTCTCTCATACAGGCCGGGGCTATTCAACATAAAACTTGTGATAGTAACATACAAGTACCACAGGGGGGCAGTGTTTGCTAACGAATCCAAGCCATCTCTACGGTAGCCTGGTCATCGCCTCGCTCTTGACTCGAACGTGACCAGTAGGCCTAGGCTAACGTTAACGTTTACCATGGCAGCGAGAAGACGAAAATTCGACATCAAGTTCAAAGAGAATGTGCTGGAATATGCTGCAGAGCACTCCGGGGAGCAAGCTGCTAAACATTTTAACATTGACCCGAAAAGAATAAGATACTGGAAAAAGCAGAAAATAGATCTAGCCGCAGCAAACAAAAAAAGAGCAAGGCTGCCAGGAGGAGGGAGAAAAAAGGTTAGCGAGGAGTTGGACACAAAACTCTCTGAGTGGATCCATTCAATGAGGGACAATCATAACCGAGTGTCGAGAAAAATGATCCGAAACAAGGCTCTGGAAATCTATCCTACAGTGAGTGATGGCGGTGCGCGCTTTCTGGCTAGCAGGGGTTGGCTGCAAAAGTTTTTAAACCGTAATGGCTTCGCATTGCGACGTCGGACCACAATAGCTCAGAAGGACCCAGATCTCCTCACAGAGAAACTTGTCTCATTCGTCGACTACGTGAGCAAGACTGTCGTCTCGAAAAGAATTTCCGAGAAGGACATAATTGCAATGGATGAGACTGCTGTTTGGTTCGATATGGTGTCTCCCAGTACCATTGACGTAAGAGGGACGAAGAGCGTTGCGCTCAAAACAACAGGCCACGAGAAAAGCCATCTAACTGTTGTCCTTGCTGCCAAGGCTGATGGCACTAAACTCAAGCCTTATGTCGTCTTCCGGGGGGCCATCCGCGAGGTGAAGGCAATGCAGCAAGAAATCTCAAGAGCTGTCCTCGCCACATCTGCCAACGGCTGGATGAATGACGACTTGACCACAGCATGGCTCAGGTCAGTGGTAGGCAAATTCAGTTTTCGCCCGCGCCTGCTAGTGTGGGATGCCTACCGCTGTCACATCAGCGCCGCTACCAAACAGGAATTGAGGCCCTACAACATCACAACCGCGGTGATCCCAGGAGGATGCACTAAATATGTGCAAGCCCCCGATGTCATGTGGAACCAGCCCTTCAAAGCGAGCCTACATGCTTCTTATGATGAGTGGATGGCCGGGGACGAAGACAAGCAATACACAAGTGGAGGGAACCTAAAAGCACCATCTCGCCGTCTGCTTGTGGACTGGGTTCTCGCTGCTTGGGACAAGCTGGACAAGGATCTGATCATCAAGTCCTTCAAAGTGTGTGGGCAGTCTGTGAAACCCGACGGGAGTGAGGACGACCTCATATTGTGCTTCCGAGAGGGACAGGTATGAAATTAGCACTCACTTCTATCACTATCACTTTTGCATTTGTGAGTGAGCCTGTCCACTGTGACTTGCAATAACGGCCAAACTAAATTAATGTATCGTTCTTTGCAGCCCTGCGCTGCTGGGCGACAAGCCCTGACTGCTGCCCGTCTGCGTGAGGAAGAGAACAGACACGCAGCAGAACATGAGGAGGACGAAGAGGAACTGTACAATAATGAACTTGTTATAGAGACTGGCGCGAGTGATGAGGAGATTACAGGGAGAGATGAAGAGGAGGAGGAAATTGAGGAGGAGGATTAAACAGAATTGGAGGATTTTTTTTTTTTTACTTCAAACCAAATGAAACAATTCGAGTGAGCGATAAGGTGTCTAAACCTGTAAGTTGCCTTTTGTTATGAATCAATAGCCTAATTATCACCATGTATGGTTACCGGTAAGTGTTTACAATGCACTAGTAGCACTACTGGTATGTTTGCTACGTTTTTGTTACCATATTACTACACTGGAATTTAGCCTGAATTACCAGTAGGCTATTTGTTGTTAATGTTCTGTGTACCGTTATGGTAACTACTTTTTCAATAAATGAACCTAGTATTTTATAGGTTCAAATAGACACAAAACCTCATTTTTATTCATTCCACTGGGAGTCTGTTTTGCTCAAATAGCAATAGAGGCCTGTCTCTAATTCTGGCCTCTTTCCAATAAAGGCCTGGACCGCGATGCACTTGAGTGAAATAAAGGCCCGGGCCTATATTAGAGGATTTACGGTAGATCTGATGAGAAACTTACAATAACTTCTTATAATGATGTAACGTGATAATATGTGTGATTAACCGTGACACCTCTCTTTCTCTCTCTCTCTCTGTGATCTAAGAATAGTTGCTGTGCTGTGGTGGAGTTTACATTTTACAGTGTTAATAAATTAAGATTTTGGAAGTATTTTAAGTGTCCACTCTCACTAATTTCCATTAACCTGGCCTCAAGGTATTGCACAGTTGGTATTGCAAAGTTGGTATACACATTCAGTACACAAAAAAAATGTGGTGGGCCAGTCTAATCCAAAATGCCAGGGCCGTTTTTTTTGTCCCAGTCCACCCCTGATGACATGTTTTATGATTTGGCGTTATATAAATAAAAAGTGAAATGTATTGAACAAGAGTAAGTTTGTCAGTTTTCAAGCAGGATTTGTATATCTGTTCAACATAAATATATAAGGAAACCAAAGAGTTAAGATCACTTACTTACCAAGAGAGATTCCTTTGGGGTTTATTTGTGGTCTCTTGCTGCCCCCTGCTGGACAAGTACGATCAAATACATATGCTTTACATGTCAACTTGGTATCAAAATTCAGATTTCAATCTAAAATGGCTTACTTCCTGTGATACTTGCACTATGACATTAATTGTAAATTCTGAGCATCTTGCTGAGATCTACAACTGTACAAAATTTCATTACTCTACGATGAAGTAAGTGAATAGCAAAAGGTCCTTTGAAAATTGCTTGGTGGCGCTATAGAGAAACTAAGTCCTGCTCACTAAAGTTTGTTATGGATTCCTGTTGGGGGGTGGATAAGGATGCATCCAAATGAGTTTTAGGCAGCTCGGCCCAAAACTGTGGAATTCAGAGCCAAACGTATGACAGCAGCGTTTGAGGTGAATATGCCACGCCGCCACGCCCCCCTGCTCCATCGAATCCAGTTGAGCCTGAAATCCACAACATACCAACATGTGTTCTGTCTGTGGACACAGTTTCATGTTGATTAGCTCAGAGGGGTAACATAGCGACCGCTTACAACAAAACATGACACTTCCTGTTGTCAGGGGGCGTGGCCTAAGCAATGTCATCATTTGACCATTGGATATTATAGGAGACCTGATGATGATCAATCACAGAAAGTTTGGTGCCTCTGTGTGTTTCTGTGTAGGAGATATAACACTTTTATTTTTTGTGGCGAATAGGTGAACTTTGACCCCTGCCAACGCCCCTTCAGCATGCTCAAAAACTCACCGTTTTGATAACATTTGATTGGCCATGCCTTATGATCAGACTGCCCGAGTTTCAAGCCGATCGCTCGATATCTCTAGGAGGAGTTAGATCTTATACCAATGCTGTAACTGTCAAAATTGAGGTCAAAATCAGACTTTCAGTCTAAAATGGCCAACTTCCTGTGATATTTACACTATGACATTAATTGTAAATTCTGAGCGTCTTGGTGAGCTCTACCACTGTACCAAATCTCATGTTTCTACGATGAAGTAAGTGAATAGCAAAGGGTCCTTTGAAAATTGCTAAGTGGCGCCGTTGAGGCATTAGGTCACGCCCACCAAAATTTGTTATGGATTCCTGTTGGGGGGTGGATAAGGATGCATCCAAGTGAGTTTTATGCAGCTCGGCCCAAAAATGTGGAATTCAGAGCCAAACGTATGGCAGCGGCGTTTGAGGTGACTTCACCACGCCGCCACGCTCTCCTGCTCCATCGAATCGACTTGGGGCTGGAATCCACAACACAACAACATGTTTTCTGTCTCTGGACACAGTTTCATGTTGATTAGCTCAGAGGGGTAACATAGCGACCGTTTACAGCAAAACATGACACTTCCTGTTGTCAGGGGGTGTGGCCTAAGTGATGTCATCATTTGACCATTGGATATTATAGGAGACCTGATGATGATTAATCACAGAAAGTTTGGTGCCTCTGTGTGTTTCTGTGTAGGAGATATAACACTTTTATTTTTTGTGGCGAATAGGTGAACTTTGACCCCTGCCAACGCCCCTTCAGCATGCTCAAAAACTCACCGTTTTGATAACTTTTGATTGGCCATGCCTTATGATCAGACTGCCCGAGTTTCAAGCCGATCGCTCAAAATCTCTAGGAGGAGATCCATCAAATACCAATGCTATAAACGTCAAAAATTGGGTCAAAATCAGACCCAAACGTATGGCAGCGGCGTTTGAGGTGACTTCACCACGCCGCCACGCTCTCCTGCTCCATCGAATCGACTTGGGGCTGGAATCCACAACACAACAACATGTTTTCTGTCTCTGGACACAGTTTCATGTTGATTAGCTCAGAGGGGTAACATAGCGACCGTTTACAGCAAAACATGACACTTCCTGTTGTCAGGGGGTGTGGCCTAAGTGATGTCATCATTTGACCATTGGATATTATAGGAGACCTGATGATGATTAATCACAGAAAGTTTGGTGCCTCTGTGTGTTTCTGTGTAGGAGATATAACACTTTTATTTTTTGTGGCGAATAGGTGAACTTTGACCCCTGCCAACGCCCCTTCAGCATGCTCAAAAACTCACCGTTTTGATAACTTTTGATTGGCCATGCCTTATGATCAGACTGCCCGAGTTTCAAGCCGATCGCTCAAAATCTCTAGGAGGAGATCCATCAAATACCAATGCTATAAACGTCAAAAATTGGGTCAAAATCAGACTTTCAGTCTAAAATGGCCAACTTCCTGTGATATTTGCACTATGACATTAATTGTAAATTCTGAGCGTCTTGTTGAGCTCTACAACTGTACCGAATTTCATGTCTCTACGACGAAGTAAGTGAATAGCAAAGGGTCCTTTGAAAATTTCTAGGTGGCGCCGTTGAGGCATTTTTCTTTAGATTTTTGTGACGACCTTAAAATACAAAATTTTTAAACAGTCACCATGCATCTGCCAAGTTTGGTGAGTTTTTGAAAATGAGAAAGCCCCCAAAAAGGCCCCTCTTTAGGGGGGCAGAATAATAAGAATAATTAACACTACAGATACAATAGGCCTTCGCAGCGCTTAGCTGCTCGGGCCTAATTAAAACCGCAAGCGGTGATGATCGGCCCTCGCAGCCAAGCGCCGCTCTGGCCTATGGGCCACCGCTAGGGTACGCGCACCTCCCGCCGCCAGCCACCGCAGAAGCTTTCATGCATTTTCCTCACCCGTCTACCATGCAATACACACGTATGCGTTGGGCAGCGCTCCCCCACGACTCACAAAAAATCTGGTGCAGTTCGGTCGATGCACCGAGGAGACACAGCCGTTGAATAATGAAAATGCATTTGGCCACCGGGCCGGACTAAATCGTTCGGCTGGCCAGATCCGGCCCGCAGGCCGTACGTTTGACACCCCTGGTTTAAACATTAGTATACCAACTTAATCAAAGGTATCTTACTAGCTGTTAATCCAGCTTCATGTGAAAAGTTAACAAAACCTTTTTAGTTATTTAAAGTTAATTATTTCATGTGTTTAAGGGTTTCGTTTCTTGCATTAAGACAGCTTTTATGAACGTTTGACAGTTAAATTGGTGGATACACACCCAAAAGTAATAATGTAAAAGTAACACTTTAGCAATTGGAATATTGCTAAAGTAACACGTTAGCAATATTCCACATGTGTATGTTGTGTACAAACTTTAGTAATTTCTAACAGACCACTTCACTCTCAGAAAGCAGGTCTGCTGGTGGTTCCTAAAGTCTGTAAAACCAGAATGGTAGGCAGATCCTTTAGCTATCAGGCTCCTCTCCAGTGGAACCAACTCCCAGTTTTGGTCCGTGACGCAGACACCCTGTCTACTTTTAAGACTAATCCTAAAACTTTCCTTTTTCCATCCATCCATCGTCTTCCGCTTATCCGGGGTCGGGTCGCGGGTGTAGCAGCTTCAAGAGGGAGGCCCAGACCTTCCTCTCCCCACCCACTTGGGCCACTTCCTCCGGGGGAATCCCAAAGCGTTCCCAGGCCAGCAGAGTCTCTCCAGCGTGTCCTGGGTCTTCCCCTGGGCCTCCTCCCGGTGGGACGTGCCCAGAACACCTCACCAGGGAGGCGTCCAGGAGGCATCCTGACCAGATGCCCGAGCCACCTCAACTGGCTCCTCTCGACGTGGAGGAGCAGCGGCTCTACTCTGAGTCCTCCCCGGATGACTGAGCTCCTCACCCTATCTCTAAGGGAGAGCCCAGACACACTATGGAGAAAACTCATTTCGGCCGCTTGTATCCAGGATCTCGTTCTTTCGGTCACGACCCAAAGCTCGTGACCATAGATGAGGGTAGGAACGTAGATCGACCGGTAAATCGAGAGCTTGGCCTTTTGGCTCAGCTCTCTCTTCACCACAACGGATCGGTACAGCGCCCGCTTCACAGCAGACGCCGCACCAATCCGCCTGTCGATCTCCCGCTCCATCTTCCCCTCATCTCTGAACAAGACCCCAAGATACTTGAACTCCTCCACTAGAAGCTGGCTCTTGGGACTTTCCTTTTTGACAAAGCTTATAGTTAGAGTGGTTCATGTTACCCTGAGCTACCTCTATAGTTATGCTGCTATAGGCTTAGGCTGCTGGAGGACATCAGGGTCTATTGTTCTTCAATTTTGCATGACTGTTGTCATTTCAGCTTTTAACTTTCTGTTCTCTCTCTTTTATCTTCATAGTAGGTACACCTGGTCTGGCGTTCTGTTAGCTGTGACATCATCCAGGGAAGACAGATCACCTGTTATTACCATCTAATGTAAAACAGATTACTGGATCAATGTGTGCTTCTGTGCTTTTTTGTCTCTCTTGTTGTGTCTCTTCTCTCTCTTTTGTAACCCCCAGTCGGTCAAGGCAGATTACCGTTCATACTGAGCCCGGTTCTGCTGGAGGTTTTTCCTTCCTGTTAATGGGGAGTTTTTCCTTCCACTGTCACTTCATACTTGATAAGTATGAGGGATTGCTGCAAAGCCATGTACAATGCAAACGACTCTCCCTGTAGCTCTACGCTTCTTCAGGAGTGAATGCTGCTTGTTACGACTTTGATGCAATCAACTGGTTCCCTTATATAGGAATTTATTTTACCAATCTGGATAATCTGATTTAATATGTATAATCTGATTGATTTTGACATTGTAAACTGCCTTTAGATGACATGCAGGCATGGACTGGTAATCGGGCGTACCCGGCATTTTCCTGGTGGGCCGGCAGACCCGACATGTATATTAATAATATGTATTATTATTATTATTATTATTATTATTTTATATATATGCCTCGTTATATTTGCATAATGCATGAAGAAAAATAAAATCAGCAGCGCAAGAGTCTGTTCCGATCATCCGGACCTTACCACAGGCTACTGCAGCCCATTGGTTATCATCCCTGACAGTCTAAAGGGCTAGGCCAATCATGAAGTAGAAAAACACCTTCACGCTCCATGTGGAACTTTGTGCAGCGGTGTTTACAGTAGTAATGGATAAGAAACGCAAGGGAGGCGCAGAGAAACTGCACGAAAAAAAGAAACGAGTTCTTCAAACGGATGCTGCGAAATGTGTAAAACTGACTGACATGTTCCCAATAGCAGGCCCTTCATCTGCTCCGGTGTCTGATGTAAAATATAGTGGTGGCGGTTGTAGTCAGTGACGTGCGGTAGGGTTCATAGCTGGTGAGGCACTGACGTCATCAGAGTCAGATTTACAAATATATACACTCTACAGAGTAGACTCGTTGCAAAGTGCTGAAGGAGACTGATTGAGCCAAATAAATTCACCAAGATACATGGAAAAATATTGGTTCTTTGATGAAAATAAAATTGTCATTTGATTGGTAACAGTTTATGAGTTATGATGGATTTCTGCATTTGTAACACATTCTAAAACTATAACCCACATTACGCACATTTTATCACAAAAACAAAGCATGAATAAGTATCGCTGTCTTACCTGTACTTATAATTTAAGTCCCTGCGGCGCTCTTTCTGAACAAAAATATCATCATTTTTCGGTAAAAGTTCTCTTTATCTTCTTCAGTTTTAAAAGTCTCTCTCTGTCTCAGTGGAGCTCACTGCCAGGGAGGAAAGCCTTCCTTGATCAGTCCTGTTCCAGCTGTATGTTTAGAGTCTTTTTAGTGCTTTACTTGTTTAGCAAAACTCGCTAATAAAACATCAATAACTTGTTTTGACTCTACTATTTGGGGATCACGAGCGGTGCCCCTTGAGCGCCCCCTGTCTAGCGGCCAAGGAACTGCCGGCCTCACCTACAACCAGTTCTTTGCTGTTCAGCACCACGAAAACATGTTATCTGCACACAGTTTGATGACCAAAACACAATTCGTAATCCACATATATTAAATTGTGGAAAATCAGTTCATAACTGTTTGAACAATTGAATTTATGATCTAGAGACAGGAAGATGCATTCACAGAATGGAAGTCAGCACAGTTAACATGGGATTGCGCAATCCCAGGGGAGGCCAAGCTCGCTGCGGCCTCACCGGCTTCGCTATACAGCGCCACCAAGGATTTACATGAAAAATAGAGAAAAGTCTGCGATTTTAAAGAAAATATGATCAAAAATTAGGAAATTAGATAAATAAAATACTTATTACAAATGACTGAGTAAATCAAAATTTATATTATGTTATTATATATTTTCTTTCTTTCCATGATGACAAGTGAGGCATTTCTCTGGTTCATTTTGTCATTGGCATCCTTTTTTACACAGTGAGTGCACATTAGTCCAATGTTACCCTACAGTATCTGGAAGACTGAATAGATCTGATGAGCAACTTACAATAACTTCTTATAATGATGTAACGTGATAATATGTGTGATTGACCGTGACACCTCTCTTTCTCTCTCTCTCTCTGATCTAAGAATAGTTGCTGTGCTGTGGTGGAGTTTACATTTTACAGTGTTACAGTTTTTTACAGTCGCTAGGACCCATTTTTCAATACTTAAGTCACTTTTTCAAAACTCTTCACACAGTTCTCCAAACCAACTTTCAGCTTGGCACAGCAGTTCATTTCACATTCAAAATGCACTAAAACTACCAAATCACTTCATACATATCTCAAATCAACACATTCTTCCATAACACTAGCAAAGGTTGACAGCCAACAAACACACTTTGTCACCCACAAAACAATGACCTAAAAAACACTAACAACATGTAGCATTATACAATCTCGGTTAATAATTCACTGCAATAGAGGTTACTGGAATGAATCAGACATGATGCAGAATGCTTCAATATATTTTATGTCTTTTATTTGTTTTTAGGAGTAATTCCAAAATACAAGAATTTGTATTCACATCATCCACTGATACAGATACAATAGTAATGCTAATCTACTCGGTCTTCTCCATTTGGCCACAGGTTCTCATCCACATCACATCTTATGTCATCTAGGGCAATACACCTAGGAAAGAATCTTCTGGCATGCCTGATCCATCCCTGACAATCTTCTGCTGATATGTCCAGGTATCCAGCATTCATTGCGTCCAGGAGGGACATTTGATTATGTGGATGGTGGTCATAAACCTTCCACCTCCATGAGGAAAAGAATTCCTCTATGGGGTTGAGGAATGGAGAGTAAGGTGGGAGGAAAAGTGACACCATTCTGGGATGGGCTGCAAACCACTCGGTGACTGCACGAGAGTGGTGAAATGCCACATTGTCCCATACAATTATAAATGTTGGTGGATTTCTTCTCTCTGCATCCCTTTCCTCACCTAGCACAACCCTTCCATAGAGATCATGCAGGAACGCAAGGAGACGTTCAGTGTTGTATGGCCCAATTAGTGGTTTGTGTAACAGCAGTCCATCAGTGGATATTGCTGCGCACATTGTGATGCTGGCACCCCTCTGGCCCGGGACATCCACTGTGGCTCTCTTCCCAATCACATTCCTTCCTCGTCGCCGTGTTTTGGCCAGGTTGAAACGTGCCTCATCCACAAAGATGAAAATGTGGGGCGTTTGCCTGCCTTCAATCTCCATGACTCTCTATAATAAATCCACAAGGCAACATAAGCTGTTACAGTAGTAAACATTACCTAAAAAAAATTATTTGTGTGTGTTTTGTTCAAAAACAGTTCTGTATTTTATTGTGATCTTACCTGGACATATTGGTTCCTTAGTTGCTTGACATGTTCAGAGTTCCTCTCAAAAGGCACAGTGTACAACTGTTTCATCCTTACCTGATGTTTTTTCAGGACTCTAGAAATAGTTGTGATGCTTACACTGTGAATATTTGCAAAAGTAATGTTGCCTGCCAAAACTGTGTCTCGAATCTCAGTGAGTTTTATGCCATTGTGTTGATGACCATATCAACAATGGCAGTTTCCTGCACATCAGTGAACATCCTTCCTCTCCCACCTGTGTGAGGTAACCGTTGAGTCCTAAGCAGAAATGCAGAAGCAATTACACACAAGTCTATTTACTTCTGTAATGTGCAACTCAGTCAAATGCCCTTGCAGAATACAAGTTACCTGTTGGTTTGCTGGAAAACTCTAACAATAGATGCCACTGTTGAGCGTTGCAGATTTGGCTGCACTCTCTGACCAGCCTCTCTCATTGAGAGACCAACAATCAATTACAGTAGCTCTGATCTCATCTGAAACTACAGCTCTTGGTCTTCCTCTTATTCTTCTTCCACCACGCATACGTATTCCTCGCCCCCTCCCAGCCCCTCTTCTTCCTCTTTCAGCCACTTCTCTGTTTCTGGCTGGGTCCATGTTTACATCACAATACAAAACTATTCAGCAGTTGTCTCTTTTTGTAATGAAATTGAAAGAGTAACACCTGTGTAGATGTTCATCTACAATGAGAATCAGCTGTGGTTGGTCCAATTGTCCACTTATTTTTATAGCATTTAATTTTAAGATGTAAAATATATTTCATTAAAATATTCCTGTAGAAATGTAGGAAATTGCTGTCTTATTCAGTTTTGTATTATGTTATTGTTTTGAACATAAGTTTAACAGTTTTGAAAACAGTATGTAAGCATGTGCAAATTGTCCTGTAGGTACACAGAGTTTTGGCGGTTGTTGTGTCGAAGTGAGAAAAGAATTAATGTAATTTGAAAGATGTAGTCATTGAATGCATTTTGTGCCAAGGCAATGATAAATGATCCACAGTTTAGCCCACATATACTTCTGTTGTCCTCACTGTGTGAAGAGTTTTGAAAAAGTGACCTAAGTATTGAGAAATGTGTCCTAGCGACTGTAAAAAACTGTAATAAATTAAGATTTTGGAAGTATTTTAAGTGTCCACTCTCACTAATTTCCATTAACCTGGCCTCAAGGTATTGCACAGTTGGTATTGCAAAGTTGGTATACACATTCAGTACACAAAAAAAATGTGGTGGGCCAGTCTAATCCAAAATGCCAGGGCCGATTTTTTTTGTCCCAGTCCACCCCTGATGACATGTTTTATGATTTGGCGTTATATAAATAAAAACTGAAATGTATTGAACAAGAGTAAGTTTGTCAGTTTTCAAGCAGGATTTGTATATCTGTTCAACTTAAATATATAAGGAAACCAAAGAGTTAAGATCACTTACTTACCAAGAGAAATTCCTTTGGGGTTTATTTGTGGTCTCTTGCTGCCCCCTGCTGGACAAGTATGATCAAATACATATGCTTTACATGTCAACTTGGTATCAAAATTCAGATTTCAATCTAAAATGGCTTACTTCCTGTGATACTTGCAGTATGACATTAATTGTAAATTCTGAGCGTCTTGCTGAGATCTACAACTCTACAAAATTTCATTACTCTACGATGAAGTAAGTGAATACCAAAGGGTCCTTTGAAATTTGCTTGGTGGCGCTATAGAGAAACTAAGTCCTGCTCACTAAAGTTTGTTAAGGATTCCTGTTGGGGGGTGGATAAGGATGCATCCAAATGAGTTTTAAGCAGCTCGGCCCAAAACTGTGGAATTCAGAGCCAAACGTATGACAGCAGCGTTTGAGGTGAATATGCCACGCCGCCACGCCCCCCTGCTCCATCCAATCCAGTTGAGCCTGAAATCCACAACATACCAACATGTGTTCTGTCTGTGGACACAGTTTCATGTTGATTAGCTCAGAGGGGTAACATAGCGACCGCTTACAACAAAACATGACACTTCCTGTTGTCAGGGGGCGTGGCCTAAGCAATGTCATCATTTGACCATTGGATATTATAGGAGACCTGATGGTGATCAATCACTGAAAGTTTGATGCCTCTGTGTGTTTCTGTGTAGGAGATATAACAGTTTTATTTTTTGTGGCGAGTAGGTGAACTTTGACCCTTGCTAATGCCCCTTCAACAAGCTCAAAAACTCACCGTTTTGATAACTTTTAATTGGCCATGCCTTATGATCAGACTGCCCGAGTTTCAAGCCGCTCGCTAAAAATCTCTAGGAGGAGATCCATCAAATACCAATGCTATAAACGTCAAAAATGGGGTCAAAATCAGACATTCAATCTAAAATGGCCAACTTCCTGTGATATTTACACTATGACATTAATTGTAAATTCTGAGCGTCTTGGTGAGCTCTACCACTGTACCAAATCTCATGTCTCTACGATGAAGTAAGTGAATAGCAAAGGGTCCTTTGAAAATTGCTAAGTGGCGCCGTTGAGGCATTAGGTCACGCCCACCAAAATTTGTTATGGATTCCTGTTGGGGGGTGGATAAGGATGCATCCAAGTGAGTTTTATGCAGCTCGGCCCAAAAATGTGGAATTCAGAGCCAAACGTATGGCAGCGGCGTTTGAGGTGACTTCACCACGCCGCCACGCTCTCCTGCTCCATCGAATCGACTTGGGGCTGGAATCCACAACACAACAACATGTTTTCTGTCTCTGGACACAGTTTCATGTTGATTAGCTCAGAGGGGTAACATAGCGACCGTTTACAGCAAAACATGACACTTCCTGTTGTCAGGGGGCGTGGCCTAAGCAATGTCATCATTTGACCATTGGATATTATAGGATACCTGATGATGATTAATCACAGAAAGTTTGGTGCCTCTGTGTGTTTCTGTGTAGGAGATATAACACTTTTATTTTTTGTGGCGAATAGGTGAACTTTGACCCCTGCCAACGCCCCTTCAGCATGCTCAAAAACTCACCGTTTTGATAACTTTTGATTGGCCATGCCTTATGATCAGACTGCCCGAGTTTCAAGTCGATCGCTCAAAATCTCTAGGAGGAGATCCATCAAATACCAATGCTATAAACGTCAAAAATTGGGTCAAAATCAGACTTTCAGTCTAAAATGGCCAACTTCCTGTGATATTTGCACTATGACATTAATTGTAAATTCTGAGCGTCTTGTTGAGCTCTACAACTGTACCAAATTTCATGTCTCTACGACGAAGTAAGTGAATAGCAAAGGGTCCTTTGAAAATTTCTAGGTGGCGCCGTTGAGGCATTTTTCTTTAGATTTTTGTGACGACCTTAAAATACAAAATTTTTAAACAGTCACCATGCATCTGCCAAGTTTGGTGAGTTTTTGAAAATTAGAAAGCCCCCAAAAAGGCCCCTCTTTAGGGGGGCAGAATAATAATAATAATAATAATAATAATTAAAACCGCAAGCGGTGATGATCGGCCCTCGCAGCCAAGCGCCGCTCTGGCCTAAGGGCCACCGCTAGGGTACGCGCACCTCCCGCCGCCAGCCACCGCAGAAGCTGTCATGCATTTTCCTCACCCGTCTACCATGCAATACACACGTATGCGTTGGGCAGCGCTCCCCCACGACTCACAAAAAATCTGGTGCAGATCGGTCGATGCACCGAGGAGACACAGCCGTTGAATAATAAAAATGCATTTGGCCACCGGGCCGGACTAAATCGTTCGGCGGGCCAGATCCGGCCCGCAGGCCGTACGTTTGACACCCCTGGTTTAAACATTAGTATACCAACTTAATCAAAGGTATCTTACTAGCTGTTAATCCAGCTTCATGTGAAAAGTTAACAAAACCTTTTTAGTTATTTAAAGTTAATTATTTCATGTGTTTAAGGGTTTCGTTTCTTGCATTAAGACAGCTTTTATGAAAGTTTGACAGTTAAATTGGTGGATACACACCCAAAAGTAATAATGTAAAAGTAACACTTTGGCAATTGGAAAATTGCTAAAGTAACACGTTAGCAATATTCCACATGTGTATGTTGTGTACAAACTTTAGTAATTTCTAACAGACCACTTCACTCTCAGAAAGCAGGTCTGCTAGTGGTTCCTAAAGTCTGTAAAACCAGAATGGTAGGCAGATCCTTTAGTTATCAGGCTCCTCTCCAGTGGAACCAACTCCCAGTTTTGGTCCGTGACGCAGACACCCTGTCTACTTTTAAGACTAATCCTAAAACTTTCCTTTTTCCATCCATCCATCGTCTTCCACTTATCCGGGGTCAGGTCGCAGGGGCAGCTTCAAGAGGGAGCCCCAGACCTTCCTCTCCCCAGCCACTTGGGCCACTTCCTCCGGGGGAATCCCAAAGCGTTCCCAGGCCAGCATAGTCTCTCCAGCGTGTCCTGGGTCTTCCTCTGGGCCTCCTCCCGGTGGGACGTGCCCAGAACACCTCATCAGGGAGGCGTCCAGGAGGCATCCTAACCAGATGCCCGATCCACCTCAACTGGCTCCTCTCAATGTGGAGGAGCAGCGGCTCTACTCTGAGTCCTCCCCGGATGACTGAGCTCCTCACCCTATCTCTAAGGGAGAGCCCAGACACACTATGGAGAAAACTCATTTTGGCCGCTTGTATCCGGGATTTCGTTCTTTCGGTCACGACCCAAAGCTCGTGACCATAGATGAGGGTAGGAACGTAGATCGACTGGTAAATCGAGAGCTTGGCCTTTTGGCTCAGCTCTCTCTTCACCACAACGGATCGGTACAGCGCACGCTTCACAGCAGACGCCGCACCAATCCGCCTGTCGATCTCCCGCTCCATCTTCCCCTCATTCGTGAACAAGACCCCAAGATACTTGAACTCCTCCACTAGAAGCTGGCTCTTGGGACTTTCCTTTTTGACAAAGATTATAGTTAGAGTGGTTCATGTTACCCCGAGCTACCTCTATAGTTATGCTGCTATAGGCTTAGGCTGCTGGAGGACATCAGGGTCTATTGTTCTTCAATTTTGCATGACTGTTGTCATTTCAGCTTTTACCTTTTTGTTTTTTCTATTTTTTCTTCATAGTAGGTACACCTGGTCTGGCGTTCTGTTAGCTGTGACATCATTCAGGGAAGACAGATCACCTGCTATTACCATCTAATGTAAAACACATTACTGGATCAATGTGTGCTTCTGTGCTTTTTTGTCTGTCTTGTTGTGTCTCTTCTCTCTCTTTTGTAACCCCCAGTCGGTCAAGGCAGATTACCGTTCATACTGAGCCCGGTTCGGCTGGAGGTTTTTCCTTCCTGTTAATGGGGAGTTTTTCCTTCTGCTGTCACTTCATGCTTGATCAGTATGAGGGATTGCTGCTAAGCCATGTACAATGCAAACGACTCTCCCTGTGGCTCTACGCTTCTTCAGGAGTCAATGCTGCTTGTTACGACTTTGATGAAATCAACTGGTTCCCTTATATAGGAATTTCTTTTACCAATCTGGATAATCTGACTTAATATGTATAATCTGATTGATTTTGACATTGTAAACTGCCTTTAGATGACATGCAGGCCGGCAGACCCGACATGTATATTAATAATATGTATTATTATTATTAATATTATTATTATTTTATATATCTGCCTCGTTATATTTGCATAATGCATGAAGAAAAATATCAGCAGCGCAAGAGTCTGTTCCGATCATCCAGCCCTTACCACAGGCTACTGCAGCCCATTGGTTATCATCCCTGACAGTCTAAAGGGCTAGGCCAATCATAAAGTAGAAAAACACCTTCACGCTCCATGTGGAACTTTGTGCAGCGGTGTTCACAGTAGTAATGGATAAGAAACGCAAGGGAGGCGCAGAGAAACTGCACGAAAAAAAGAAACGAGTTCTTCAAACGGATGCTGCGAAATGTGTCAAACTGACTGACATGTTCCCAACAGCAGGCCTTCATCTGCTCCGGTGTCTGATGTAAAATATAGTGGTGGTGGGTTTAGTCAGTGATGTGCGGTAGGGTTCATAGCTGGTGAGGCACTGACGTCATCAGAGTCAGATTTACAAATATATACACTCTACAGAGTAGACTCGTTGCAAAGTGCTGAAGGAGACTGATTGAGCCAAATAAATTCACCAAGATACATGGAAAAATATTGGTTCTTTGATGAAAAAAATTGTCATTTGATTGGTAACAGTTTATGAGTTATGATGGATTTCTGCATTTGTAACACATTCTAAAACTATAACCCACATTACGCACATTTTATCACAAAAACAAAACATGAATAAGTATCGCTGTCTTACCTCTACTTATAATTTAAGTCCCTGTGGCGCTCTTTCTGAACAAAAATATCATCATTTTCCGGTAAAAGTTCTCTTTATCTTCTTCAGTTTTAAAAGTCTCTCAGTCTCAATGGAGCTCACTGCCAGGGAGGAAAGCCTTCCCTGATCAGTCCTGTTCCAGCTGTATGTTTAGTCTTTTTAGTGCTTTACTTGTTTAGCAAAACTCGCTAATAAAACATCAATAACTTGTTTTGACTCTACTATTTGGGGATCACGAGCGGTGCCCCTTGAGCGCCCCCTGCCGAGTGGCCAAGGAACTGCTGGCCTCACCTACAACCAGTTCTTTGCTGTTTATGATCGGCCAGCACCACGAAAACATGTTATCTGCACACAGTTTGATGACCAAAACACAATTCGTAATCCACATATATTAAATTGTGGAAAATCAGTTCATAACTGTTTGAACAATTGAATTTATGATCTAGAGACAGGAAGATGCATTCACAGAATGGAAGTCAGCGCAGTTACCATGGGATTGCGCAATCCCAGGGTAGGCCAAGCTCGCTGCGGCCTCACCGGCTTCGCTATGAAGCGCCACCAAGGATTTACATGAAAAATAGCGAAAAGTCTGCGATTTTAAAGAAAATATGATCAAAAATTAGGAAATTAGATAAATAAAATACTTATTACAAATGACTGAGTAAATCAAAATTTATATTATGTTATTATATATTTTCTTTCTTTCCATGATGACAAGTGAGGCATTTCTCTGGTTCATTTTGTCATTGGCATCCTTTTTTACACAGTGAGTGCACATTAGTCCAATGTTACCCTACAGTATCTGGAAGACTGAATAGATCTGATGAGCAACTTACAATAACTTCTTATAATGATGTAACGTGATAATATGTGTGATTGACCGTGACACCTCTCTTTCTCTCTCTCTCTCTCTGATCTAAGAATAGTTGCTGTGCTGTGGTGGAGTTTACATTTTACAGTGTTAATAAATTAAGATTTTGGAAGTATTTTAAGTGTCCACTCTCACTAATTTCCATTATCCTGACTTCAAGGTATTGCACAGTTGGTATTGCACAGTTGGTATACACATTCAGTACACAAAAAAAATGTGGTGGGCCAGTCTAATCCAAAATGCCAGGGCCAATTTTTTGTCCCAATCCACCCCTGATGACATGTTTCATGATTTGGCGCTATATAAATAAAAACTGAAATGTATTGAACAAGAGTTTGTCAGTTTTCAAGCAGGATTTGTATATCTGTTCAACTTAAATATACAAGGAAACCAAAGAGTTAAGATCACTTACTTACCAAGAGAAATTCCTTTGGGGTTTATTTGTGGTCTCTTGCTGCCCCCTGCTGGACAAGTATGATCAAATACATATGCTTTACATGTCAACTTGGTATCAAAATTCAGATTTCAATCTAAAATGGCTTACTTCCTGTGATACTTGCAGTATGACATTAATTGTAAATTCTGAGCGTCTTGCTGAGATCTACAACTGTACAAAATTTCATTACTCTACGATGAAGTAAGTGAATACCAAAGGGTCCTTTGAAATTTGCTTGGTGGCGCTATAGAGAAACTAAGTCCTGCTCACTAAAGTTTGTTAAGGATTCCTGTTGGGGGGTGGATAAGGATGCATCCAAATGAGTTTTAAGCAGCTCGGCCCAAAACTGTGGAATTCAGAGCCAAACGTATGACAGCAGCGTTTGAGGTGAATATGCCACGCCGCCACGCCCCCCTGCTCCATCCAATCCAGTTGAGCCTGAAATCCACAACATACCAACATGTGTTCTGTCTGTGGACACAGTTTCATGTTGATTAGCTCAGAGGGGTAACATAGCGACCGCTTACAACAAAACATGACACTTCCTGTTGTCAGGGGGCGTGGCCTAAGCAATGTCATCATTTGACCATTGGATATTATAGGAGACCTGATGGTGATCAATCACTGAAAGTTTGATGCCTCTGTGTGTTTCTGTGTAGGAGATATAACAGTTTTATTTTTTGTGGCGAGTAGGTGAACTTTAACCCTTGCTAATGCCCCTTCAACAAGCTCAAAAACTCACCGTTTTGATAACTTTTAATTGGCCATGCCTTATGATCAGACTGCCCGAGTTTCAAGCCGCTCGCTAAAAATCTCTAGGAGGAGATCCATCAAATACCAATGCTATAAACGTCAAAAATGGGGTCAAAATCAGACATTCAATCTAAAATGGCCGACTTCCTGTGATATTTACACTATGACATTAATTGTAAATTCTGAGCGTCTTGGTGAGCTCTACCACTGTACCAAATCTCATGTCTCTACGATGAAGTAAGTGAATAGCAAAGGGTCCTTTGAAAATTGCTAAGTGGCGCCGTTGAGGCATTAGGTCACGCCCACCAAAATTTGTTATGGATTCCTGTTGGGGGGTGGATAAGGATGCATCCAAGTGAGTTTTATGCAGCTCGGCCCAAAAATGTGGAATTCAGAGCCAAACGTATGGCAGCGGCGTTTGAGGTGACTTCACCACGCCGCCACGCTCTCCTGCTCCATCGAATCGACTTGGGGCTGGAATCCACAACACAACAACATGTTTTCTGTCTCTGGACACAGTTTCATGTTGATTAGCTCAGAGGGGTAACATAGCGACCGTTTACAGCAAAACATGACACTTCCTGTTGTCAGGGGGTGTGGCCTAAGTGATGTCATCATTTGACCATTGGATATTATAGGAGACCTGATGATGATTAATCACAGAAAGTTTGGTGCCTCTGTGTGTTTCTGTGTAGGAGATATAACACTTTTATTTTTTGTGGCGAATAGGTGAACTTTGACCCCTGCCAACGCCCCTTCAGCATGCTCAAAAACTCACCGTTTTGATAACTTTTGATTGGCCATGCCTTATGATCAGACTGCCCGAGTTTCAAGCCGATCGCTCAAAATCTCTAGGAGGAGATCCATCAAATACCAATGCTATAAACGTCAAAAATTGGGTCAAAATCAGACTTTAAGTCTAAAATGGCCAACTTCCTGTGATATTTGCACTATGACATTAATTGTAAATTCTGAGCGTCTTGTTGAGCTCTACAACTGTACCAAATTTCATGTCTCTACGACGAAGTAAGTGAATAGCAAAGGGTCCTTTGAAAATTTCTAGGTGGCGCCGTTGAGGCATTTTTCTTTAGATTTTTGTGACGACCTTAAAATACAAAATTTTTAAACAGTCACCATGCATCTGCCAAGTTTGGTGAGTTTTTGAAAATGAGAAAGCCCCCAAAAAGGCCCCTCTTTAGGGGGGCAGAATAATAATAATAATAATTAAAACCGCAAGCGGTGATGATCGGCCCTCGCAGCCAAGCGCCGCTCTGGCCTATGGGCCACCGCTAGGGTACGCGCACCTCCCGCCGCCAGCCACCGCAGAAGCTGTCATGCATTTTCCTCACCCGTCTAACATGCAATACACACGTACGCGTTGGGCAGCGCTCCCCCACGACTCACAAAAAACCTGGTGCAGATCGGTCGATGCACCGAGGAGACACAGCCGTTGAATAATGAAAATGCATTTGGCCACCGGGCCGGACTAAATCGTTCGGCGGGCCAGATCCGGCCCGCAGGCCGTACGTTTGACACCCCTGGTTTAAACACTAGTATACAAATTTAATTAAAGGTATCTTACTAGCTGTTAATCCAGCTTCATGTGAAAAGTTAACAAAACCTTTTTAGTTATTTAAAGTTAATTAATTCATGTGTTTAAGGGTTTCGTTTCTTGCATTAAGACAGCTGTTATGAAAGTTTGACAGTTAAATTGGTGGATACACACCCAAAAGTAATAATGTAAAAGTAACACTTTAGCAATTGGAATATTGCTAAAGTAACACGTTAGCAATATTCCACATGTGTATGTTGTGTACAAACTTTAGTAATTTCTAACAGACCACTTCACTCTCAGAAAGCAGGTCTGCTGGTGGTTCCTAAAGTCTGTAAAACCAGAATGGTAGGCAGATCCTTTAGCTATCATGCTCCTCTCCAGTGGAACCAACTCCCAGTTTTGGTCCGTGACGCAGACACCCTGTCTACTTTTAAAACTAATCCTTAAACTTTCCTTTTTCCATCCATCCATCGTCTTCCGCTTATCCGGGGTCAGGTCGCGGGTGTAGCAGCTTCAAGAGGGAGGCCCAGACCTTCCTCTCCCCAGCCACTTGGGCCACTTCCTCCGGGGGAATCCCAAAGCGTTCCCAGGCCAGCAGAGTCTCTCCAGCGTGTCCTGGGACTTCCCCTGGGCCTCCTCCCGGTGGGACGTGCCCAGAACACCTCACCAGGGATGCGTCCAGGAGGCATCCTAACCAGATGCCCGAGCCACCTCAACTGGCTCCTCTCAATGTGAAGGAGCAGCGGCTCTACTCTGAGTCCTCCCCGGATGACTGAGCTCCTCACCCTATCTCTAAGGGAGAGCCCAGACACACTATGGAGAAAACTCATTTTGGCCGCTTGTGTCCGGGATCTCGTTCTTTCGGTCACGACCCAAAGCTCGTGACCATAGATGAGGGTAGGAACGTAGATCGACTGGTAAATCGAGAGCTTGGCCTTTTGGCTCAGCTCTCTCTTCACCACAACGGATCGGTACAGCGCCCGCTTCACAGCAGACGTCGCACCAATCCGCCTGTCGATCTCCCGCTCCATCTTCCCCTCATTCGTGAACAAGACCCCAAGATACTTGAACTCCTCCACTAGAAGCTGGCTCTTGGGACTTTCCTTTTTGACAAAGCTTATAGTTAGAGTGGTTCATGTTACCCTGAGCTACCTCTATAGTTATGCTGCTGTAGGCTTAGGCTGCTGGAGGACATCAGGGTCTACTGTTCTTCGTTTTTGCATGACTGTTGTCATTTCAGCTTTTAACTTTTTGTTTTTTCTATTTTTTCTTCATAGTAGGTACACCTGGTCTGGCGTTCTGTTAGCTGTGACATCATCCAGGGAAGACAGATCACCTGCTATTACCATCTAATGTAAAACACATTACTGGATCAATGTGTGCTTCTGTGCTTTTTTGTCTGTCATGTTGTGTCTCTTCTCTCTCTTTTGTAACCCCCAGTCAGTCAAGGCAGATTACCGTTCATACTGAGCCCGGTTCTGCTGGAGGTTTTTCCTTCCTGTTAATGGGGAGTTTTTCCTTCTGCTGTCACTTCATGCTTGATCAGTATGAGGGATTGCTGCAAAGCCATGTACAATGCAAACGACTCTCCCTGTGGCTCTACGCTTCTTCAGGAGTGAATGCTGCTTGTTACGACTTTGATGCAATTAACTGGTTCACTTATATAGGAATTTCTTTTACCAATCTGGATAATCTGACTTAATATGTATAATCTGATTGATTTTGACATTGTAAACTGCCTTTAGATGACATGCAGGCATGGACTGGTAATCGGGCGTACCGGGCATTTTCCCGGTGGGCCGACGTGCTGTTTGGGCCGGCAGACCCGACATGTATATTAATAATATGTATTATTATTATTATTATTTTATATATCTGCCTCGTTATATTTGCATAATGCATGAAGAAAAATATCAGCAGCGCAAGAGTCTGTTCCGATCATGCGGCCCTTACCACAGGCTACTGCAGCCCATTGGTTATCATCCCTGACAGTCTAAAGGGCTAGGCCAATCATAAAGCAGAAAAACACCTTCACACTCCATGTGGAACTTTGTGCAGCGGTGTTCACAGTAGTAATGGATAAGAAACGCAAGGGAGGCGCAGAGAAACTGCACGAAAAAAATAAACGAGTTCTTCAAACGGACGCTGCGAAATGTGTCAAACTGACTGACATGTTCCCTACAGCAGGCCTTCATCTGCTCCGGTGTCTGATGTAAAATATGGTGGTGGTGGTCAGTGACGTGCGGTAGAGTTCATAGCTGGTGAGGCACTGACGTCATCAGAGTCAGATTTACAAATATATACACTCTACAGAGTAGACTCGTTGCAAAGTGCTGAAGGAGACTGATTGAGCCAAATAAATTCACCAAGATACATGGAAAAATATTGGTTCTTTGATGAAAAAAAATTGTCATTTGATTGGTAACAGTTTATGAGTTATGATGGATTTCTGCATTTGTAACACATTCTAAAACTATAACCCACATTATGCACATTTTATCACAAAAACTAAACATGAATAAGTATCGCTGTCTTACCTCTACTTATAATTTAAGTCCCTGTGGCGCTCTTTCTGAACAAAAATATCATAATTTTCCGGTAAAAGTTATCTTTATCTTCTTCAGTTTTAAAAGTCTCTCAATCTCAATGGAGCTCACTGCCAGGGAGGAAAGCCTTCCCTGATCAGTCCTGTTCCAGCTGTATGTTTAGAGCAGACCTCTCAACTTTTATCAAAAGTTAAGAGTGAGATTATGCTAATTTGGGGGCGGGGCTTGTTTTGGGGGCGGGGCTAACCGGACCCTGGAAGAGCCGGTGGAGTCAACTCCATCTCATTTTTATCCCACCAGACATTGAAGTAGACATGTATTACTTGTGTTAAAAAGAGAAAGAGACATATTAATACCTTATTGTTCAGTTAATGGATTAAAACATAAAAAATACACAATTGTTCAAATAATACTGAATAAAATTAAGTAGTTTTAAATTATTGACCGAATTATTATACTGTTACACATTCATCTATGGGTTGTTTATCATTGTAGATCTATAACCTGATTGGTGAATCAGGCTGAGTTTCATCAAGCCTTTATGATCCCCTCAGCAGCAACACTGAAGCACACAGAGGTTCCCGCTGCGTCTTTACGCACGATCCAGCTGCTGATGTGTCCCTCCTTTCAGCTCAATGAACTTCTAGACTGTTACAGTTTATAACCATTATCACCTTTCACAGCGACAGGTTTCTCAGTCAGTCGCCGCGCTGACCAGACAAATCTCTATTGCTCTCGTCAGTGCACTCTGGGCGGTGAGGTGGGCGGATTTTACCTCCGTGCGCTACGTGCGAGGGATAAACAGCGGGGAAAATGCATAATTACTGTAAAGGGCTCCTGTAGAGGGAACAGGGGTGAAGCCCCTGATGTTACAAGTTCTTTAAAATGACCCTTAACAGTGCGCACCTGAATTAAAGCGCAAGGCAGCACGCCCACCGAAGCACCACTGAATCTATGTTGTTAAAAACGAAACAGCGTTAAACACAGCTACAGCTCTCCTATTGACTTTAACTGGCACACGTTGCTACTGATGTGAGGACATTAAACGCAGTGATTCACGTTTTGAATGGTGAACGGTGATAAAAGCACCTGCTCCGAGGGAAAGGAGGGGGGAGAGGAGCAAGCGCGGAGGTTAAAAAATGCAGAATTAATAAAAATGAAACTTATAAACAGACTAAGTGGCGTTTTAAACTGCATCTGGTTAGCAGAACTGTTTTATGATCCAGCGTGCAGCCATGACTGGTTCTGAATGAACCGGTCATCTTGACGCAGCTCCCCCCGCCCCCTCCCCTCCCCTCTGTACGCGGTACAGGACCTTACCGGCTCACTTTCACCACTGTTAAGACTAAAATTATTCATAACTCTGATCACTCTTCCTGCTGCTCTGTTAAAAAGAACTGCAGCAGGAATTACTGATGGCCACAAGCTGTGAAAGAAGCTGAAACAGCTCAGCAGAAGGCGGAGTTTTGTCGTCCGCAGCCCAGATGGGCTTTGTGATTTTTATGCGTGAGAAATTCCATGTTTGCGTGTGAAATGTCATGTGTTGCGTGTGAGCGTGTGACGTTAGTGAAATGCGTGTGTCACACGGTCAATGCGTGAGAGTTGAGAGCTATGGTTTAGAGTCTTTTTAGTGCTTTACTTGTTTAGCAAAACTCGCTAATAAAACATCAATAACTTGTTTTGACTCTACTATTTGGGGATCACGAGCGGTGCCCCTTGAGCGCCCCCTGCCTAGCGGCCAAGGAACTGCCGGCCTCACCTACAACCAGTTCTTTGCTGTTTATGATCGGCCAGCACCACGAAAACATGTTATCTGCACACAGTTTGATGACCAAAACACAATTCGTAATCCACATATATTAAATTGTGGAAAATCAGTTCATAACTGTTTGAACAATTGAATTTATGATCTAGAGACAGGAAGATGCATTCACAGAATGGAAGTCAGCACAGTTAACATGGGATTGCGCAATCCCAGGGGAGGCCAAACTCGCTGCGGCCTCACCGGCTTCGCTATGAAGCGCCACCAAGGATTTACATGAAAAATAGCGAAAAGTCTGCGATATTAAAGAAAATATGATCAAAAATTAGGAAATTAGATAAATAAAATACTTATTACAAATGACTGAGTAAATCAAAATTTATATTATGTTATTATATATTTTCTTTCTTTCCATGATGACAAGTGAGGCATTTCTCTGGTTCATTTTGTCATTGGCATCCTTTTTTACACAGTGAGTGCACATTAGTCCAATGTTACCCTACAGTATCTGGAAGACTGAATAGATCTGATGAGCAACTTACAATAACTTCTTATAATGATGTAACGTGATAATATGTGTGATTAACCGTGACACCTCTCTTCTCTCTCTCTCTCTCTCTCTCTCTCTGATCTAAGAATAGTTGCTGTGCTGTGGTGGAGTTTACATTTTACAGTGTTAATAAATTAAGATTTTGGAAGTATTTTAAGTGTCCACTCTCACTAATCCAAAATGCCAGGGCCGATTTTTTTCTCCCAGTCCACCCTTGATGACATGTTTCATGATTTGGCGCTATATAAATAAAAACTGAAATGTATTGAAGAAGAGTAAGTTTGTCAGTTTTCAAGCAGGATTTGTATATCTGTTCAACTTAAATACATAAGGAAACCAAAGAGTTAAGATCACTTACTTACCAAGAGAAATTCCTTTGGGGTTTATTTGTGGTCTCTTGCTGCCCCCTGCTGGACAAGTTTGATCAAATACAAATGCTTTACATGTCAACATGGTGTCAAAATTCAGATTTCAATCTAAAATGGCTTACTTCCTGTGATACTTGCAGTATGACATTAATTGTAAATTCTGAGCGTCTTGCTGAGATCTACAACTGTACAAAATTTCATTACTCTACGATGAAGTAAGTGAATAGCAAAAGGTCCTTTGAAAATTGCTTGGTGGCGCTATAGAGAAACTAAGTCCTGCTCACTAAAGTTTGTTATGGATTCCTGTTGGGGGGTGGATAAGGATGCATCCAAATGAGTTTTAGGCAGCTCGGCCCAAAACTGTGGAATTCAGAGCCAAACGTATGACAGCAGCGTTTGAGGTGAATATGCCACGCCGCCACGCCCCCCTGCTCCATCGAATCCAGTTGAGCCTGAAATCCACAACATACCAACATGTGTTCTGTCTGTGGACACAATTTCATGTTGATTAGCTCAGAGGGGTAACATAGCGACCGCTTACAACAAAACATGACACTTCCTGTTGTCAGGGGGCGTGGCCTAAGCAATGTCATCATTTGACCATTGGATATTATAGGAGACCTGATGATGATCAATCACAGAAAGTTTGGTGCCTCTGTGTGTTTCTGTGTAGGAGATATAACACTTTTATTTTTTGTGGCGAATAGGTGAACTTTGACCCCTGCCAACGCCCCTTCAGCATGCTCAAAAACTCACCGTTTTGATAACATTTGATTGGCCATGCCTTATGATCAGACTGCCCGAGTTTCAAGCCGATCGCTCGATATCTCTAGGAGGAGTTAGATCTTATACCAATGCTGTAACTGTCAAAATTGAGGTCAAAATCAGACTTTCAGTCTAAAATGGCCAACTTCCTGTGATACTTGCATTATGACAATAATTGTAAATTCTGAGCGTCTTGTTGAGCTCTACAACTGTACCAAATCTCATGTCTCTACGACGAAGTAAGTGAATAGCAAAGGGTCCTTTGAAAATTTCTAGGTGGCGCCGTTGAGGCATTTTTCTTTAGATTTTTGTGACGACCTTAAAATACAAAATTTTTAAACAGTCACCATGCATCTGCAAAGTTTGGTGAGTTTTTGAAAATGAGAAAGCCCCCAAAAAGGCCCCTCTTTAGGGGGGCAGAATAATAATAATAATAATAATTAAAACCGCAAGCGGTGATGATCGGCCCTCGCAGCCAAGCGCCGCTCTGGCCTAAGGGCCACCGCTAGGGTACGCGCACCTCCCGCCGCCAGCCACCGCAGAAGCTGTCATGCATTTTCCTCACCCGTCTACCATGCAATACACACGTATGCGTTGGGCAGAGCGCTCCCCCACGACTCACAAAAAATGTGGTGCAGATCGGTCGATGCACCGAGGAGACACAGCCGTTGAATAATAAAAATGCATTTGGCCACCGGGCCGGACTAAATCGTTCGGCGGGCCAGATCCGGCCCGCAGGCCGTACGTTTGACACCCCTGGTTTAAACATTAGTATACCAACTTAATCAAAGGTATCTTACTAGCTGTTAATCCAGCTTCATGTGAAAAGTTAACAAAACCTTTTTAGTTATTTAAAGTTAATTATTTCATGTGTTTAAGGGTTTCGTTTCTTGCATTAAGACAGCTTTTATGAAAGTTTGACAGTTAAATTGGTGGATACACACCCAAAAGTAATAATGTAAAAGTAACACTTTGGCAATTGGAAAATTGCTAAAGTAACACGTTAGCAATATTCCACATGTGTATGTTGTGTACAAACTTTAGTAATTTCTAACAGACCACTTCACTCTCAGAAAGCAGGTCTGCTAGTGGTTCCTAAAGTCTGTAAAACCAGAATGGTAGGCAGATCCTTTAGTTATCAGGCTCCTCTCCAGTGGAACAAACTCCCAGTTTTGGTCCGTGACGCAGACACCCTGTCTACTTTTAAGACTAATCCTAAAACTTTCCTTTTTCCATCCATCCATCGTCTTCCGCTTATCCGGGGTCAGGTCGCGGGTGTAGCAGCTTCAAGAGGGAGGCCCAGACCTTCCTCTCCCCAGCCACTTGGGCCACTTCCTCCGGGGGAATCCCAAAGCGTTCCCAGGCGAGCAGAGTCTCTCCAGCGTGTCCTGGGTCTTCCCCTGGGTCTCCTCCCGGTGGGATGTGCCCAGAACACCTCACCAGGGATGCGTCCAGGAGGCATCCTAACCAGATGCCCGAGCCACCTCAACTGGCTCCTCTCAATGTGAAGGAGCAGTGGCTCTACTCTGAGTCCTCCCCGGATGACTGAGCTCCTCACTTTATCTCTAAGGGAGAGCCCAGACACACTATGGAGAAAACTCATTTTGGCCGCTTGTATCCGGGATCTCGTTCTTTCGGTCACGACCCAAAGCTCGTGACCATAGATGAGGGTAGGAACGTAGATCGACTGGTAAATCGAGAGCTTGGCCTTTTGGCTCAGCTCTCTCTTCACCACAACGGACCGGTACAGCACCCGCTTCACAGCAGACGTCGCACCAATCCGCCTGTCGATCTCCCGCTCCATCTTCCCCTCATTCGTGAACAAGACCCCAAGATACTTGAACTCCTCCACTAGAAGCTGGCTCTTGGGACTTTCCTTTTTTTACAAAGCTTGAAGTTAGAGTGGTTCATGTTACCCTGAGCTACCTCTATAGTTATGCTGCTGTATGCTTAGGCTGCTGGAGGACATCAGGGCCTATTTTTCTTCAATTTTGCATGACTGTTGTCATTTCAGCTTTTAACTTTTTGTTTTTTCTATTTTTTCTTCATAGTAGGTACACCTGGTCTGGCGTTCTGTTAGCTGTGACATCATCCAGGGAAGACAGATCACCTGTTATTACCATCTAATGTAAAACAGATTACTGGATCAATGTGTGCTTCTGTGCTTTTTTGTCTGTCTTGTTGTGTCTCTTCTCTCTCTTTTGTAACCCCCAGTCGGTCAAGGCAGATTACCGTTCATACTGAGCCCGGTTCTGCTGGAGGTTTTTCCTTCCTGTTAATGGGGAGTTTTTCCTTCCACTGTCACTTCATGCTTGATCAGTATGAGGGATTGCTGCAAAGCCATGTACAATGCAAACGACTCTCCCTGTAGCTCTACGCTTCTTCAGGAGTGAATGCTGCTTGTTACGACTTTGATGCAATCAACTGGTTCCCTTATATAGGAATTTCTTTTACCAATCTGGATAATCTGACTTAATATGTATAATCTGATTGATTTTGACACTGTAAACTGCCTTTAGATGACATGCAGGCATGGACTGGTAATCGGGCGTACCCGGCATTTTCCTGGTGGGCCGGCAGACCCGACATGTATATTAATAATATGTATTATTATTATTACTATTTTATATATATGCCTCGTTATATTTGCATAATGCATGAAGAAAAATAAAATCAGCAGCGCAAGAGTCTGTTCCGATCATCCGGCCCTTACCACAGACTACTGCAGCCCATTGGTTATCATCCCTGACAGTCTAAAGGGCTAGGCCAATCTTAAAGTAGAAAAACACCTTCACGCTCCATGTGGAACTTTGTGCAGCGGTGTTCACAGTAGTAATGGATAAGAAACGCAAGGGAGGCGCAGAGAAACTGCACGAAAAAAAGAAACGAATTCTTCAAACGGATGCTGCGAAATGTGTCAAACTGACTGACATGTTCCCAACAGCAGGCCCTTCATCTGCTCCGGTGTCTGGTGTAAAATATGGTGGTTGTGGTTGTAGTCAGTGACGTGCGGTAGAGTTCATAGCTGGTGAGGCACTGACGTCATCAGAGTCAGATTTACAAATATATACACTCTACAGAGTAGACTCGTTGCAAAGTGCTGAAGGAGACTGATTGAGCCAAATAAATTCACCAAGATACATGGAAAAATATTGGTTCTTTGATGAAAAAAATTGTCATTTGATTGGTAACAGTTTATGAGTTATGATGGATTTCTGCATTTGTAACACATTCTAAAACTATAACCCACATTAAGCACATTTCATTACAGAAACAAAACATGAATAAGTATCGCTGTCTTACCTCTACTTATAATTTAAGTCCCTGTGGCGCTCTTTCTGAACAAAAATATCATCATTTTCCGGTAAAAGTTCTCTTTATCTTCTTCAGTTTTAAAAGTCTCTCAGTCTCAGTGGAGCTCACTGCCAGGGAGGAAAGCCTTCCCTGATCAGTCCTGTTCCAGCTGTATGTTTAGAGTCTTTTTAGTGCTTTACTTGTTTAGCAAAACTCGCTAATAAAACATCAATAACTTGTTTTGACTCTACTATTTGGGGATCACGAGCGGTGCCCCTTGAGCGCCCCCTGCCTAGTGGCCAAGGAACTGCTGGCCTCACCTACAACCAGTTCTTTGCTGTTTATGATCGGCCAGCACCACGAAAACATGTTATCTGCACACAGTTTGATGACCAAAACACAATTCGTAATCCACATATATTAAATTGTGGAAAATCAGTTCATAACTGTTTGAACAATTGAATTTATGATCTAGAGACAGGAAGATGCATTCACAGAATGGAAGTCAGCGCAGTTACCATGGGATTGCGCAATCCCAGGGTAGGCCAAGCTCGCTGCGGCCTCACCGGCTTCGCTATGAAGCGCCACCAAGGATTTACATGAAAAATAGCGAAAAGTCTGCGATTTTAAAGAAAATATGATCAAAAATTAGGAAATTAGATAAATAAAATACTTATTACAAATGACTGAGTAAATCAAAATTTATATTATGTTATTATATATTTTCTTTCTTTCCATGATGACAAGTGAGGCATTTCTCTGGTTCATTTTGTCATTGGCATCCTCTTTTACACAGTGAGTGCACATTAGTCCAATGTTACCCTACAGTATCTGGAAGACTGAATAGATCTGATGAGCAACTTACAATAACTTCTTATAATGATGTAACGTGATAATATGTGTGATTGACCGTGACACCTCTCTTTCTCTCTCTCTCTCTCTGATCTAAGAATAATTGCTGTGCTGTGGTGGAGTTTACATTTTACAGTGTTAATAAATTAAGATTTTGGAAGTATTTTAAGTGTCCACTCTCACTAATTTCCATTATCCTGACTTCAAGGTATTGCACAGTTGGTATTGCACAGTTGGTATACACATTCAGTACACAAAAAAAATGTGGTGGGCCAGTCTAATCCAAAATGCCAGGGCCAATTTTTTGTCCCAATCCACCCCTGATGACATGTTTGATGATTTGGCGCTATATAAATAAAAACTGAAATGTATTGAACAAGAGTTTGTCAGTTTTCAAGCAGGATTTGTATATCTGTTCAACTTAAATATACAAGGAAACCAAAGAGTTAAGATCACTTACTTACCAAGAGAAATTCCTTTGGGGTTTATTTGTGGTCTCTTGCTGCCCCCTGCTGGACAAGTATGATCAAATACATATGCTTTACATGTCAACTTGGTATCAAAATTCAGATTTCAATCTAAAATGGCTTACTTCCTGTGATACTTGCAGTATGACATTAATTGTAAATTCTGAGCGTCTTGCTGAGATCTACAACTGTACAAAATTTCATTACTCTACGATGAAGTAAGTGAATACCAAAGGGTCCTTTGAAATTTGCTTGGTGGCGCTATAGAGAAACTAAGTCCTGCTCACTAAAGTTTGTTAAGGATTCCTGTTGGGGGGTGGATAAGGATGCATCAAAATGAGTTTTAAGCAGCTCGGCCCAAAACTGTGGAATTCAGAGCCAAACGTATGACAGCAGCGTTTGAGGTGAATATGCCACGCCGCCACGCCCCCCTGCTCCATCCAATCCAGTTGAGCCTGAAATCCACAACATACCAACATGTGTTCTGTCTGTGGACACAGTTTCATGTTGATTAGCTCAGAGGGGTAACATAGCGACCGCTTACAACAAAACATGACACTTCCTGTTGTCAGGGGGCGTGGCCTAAGCAATGTCATCATTTGACCATTGGATATTATAGGAGACCTGATGGTGATCAATCACTGAAAGTTTGATGCCTCTGTGTGTTTCTGTGTAGGAGATATAACAGTTTTATTTTTTGTGGCGAGTAGGTGAACTTTAACCCTTGCTAATGCCCCTTCAACAAGCTCAAAAACTCACCGTTTTGATAACTTTTAATTGGCCATGCCTTATGATCAGACTGCCTGAGTTTCAAGCCGCTCGCTAAAAATCTCTAGGAGGAGATCCATCAAATACCAATGCTATAAACGTCAAAAATGGGGTCAAAATCAGACATTCAATCTAAAATGGCCGACTTCCTGTGATATTTACACTATGACATTAATTGTAAATTCTGAGCGTCTTGGTGAGCTCTACCACTGTACCAAATCTCATGTCTCTACGATGAAGTAAGTGAATAGCAAAGGGTCCTTTGAAAATTGCTAAGTGGCGCCGTTGAGGCATTAGGTCACGCCCACCAAAATTTGTTATGGATTCCTGTTGGGGGGTGGATAAGGATGCATCCAAGTGAGTTTTATGCAGCTCGGCCCAAAAATGTGGAATTCAGAGCCAAACGTATGGCAGCGGCGTTTGAGGTGACTTCACCACGCCGCCACGCTCTCCTGCTCCATCGAATCGACTTGGGGCTGGAATCCACAACACAACAACATGTGTTCTGTCTGTGGACACAGTTTCATGTTGATTAGCTCAGAGGGGTAACATAGCGACCGTTTACAGCAAAACATGACACTTCCTGTTGTCAGGGGGTGTGGCCTAAGTGATGTCATCATTTGACCATTGGATATTATAGGAGACCTGATGATGATTAATCACAGAAAGTTTGGTGCCTCTGTGTGTTTCTGTGTAGGAGATATAACAGTTTTATTTTTTGTGGCGAATAGGTGAACTTTGACCCCTGCCAACGCCCCTTCAGCATGCTCAAAAACTCACCGTTTTGATAACTTTTGATTGGCCATGCCTTATGATCAGACTGCCCGAGTTTCAAGCCGATCGCTCGATATCTCTAGGAGGAGTTAGATCTTATACCGATGCTGTAACTGTCAAAATTGAGGTCAAAATCAGACTTTCAATCTAAAATGGCCGACTTCCTGTGATATTTACACTATGACATTAATTGTAAATTCTGAGCGTCTTGGTGAGCTCTACAACTGTACCAAATTTCATGTCTCTACGACGAAGTAAGTGAATAGCAAAGGGTCCTTTGAAAATTTCTAGGTGGCGCCGTTGAGGCATTTTTCTTTAGATTTTTGTGACGACCTTAAAATACAAAATTTTTAAACAGTCACCATGCATCTGCCAAGTTTGGTGAGTTTTTGAAAATGAGAAAGCCCCCAAAAAGGCCCCTCTTTAGGGGGGCAGAATAATAATAATAATAATAATAATAATAATAATTAAAACCGCAAGCGGTGATGATCGGCCCTCGCAGCCAAGCGCCGCTCTGGCCTATGGGCCACCGCTAGGGTACGCGCACCTCCCGCCGCCAGCCACCGCAGAAGCTGTCATGCATTTTCCTCGCCCGTCTAACATGCAATACACACGTACGCGTTGGGCAGCGCTCCCCCACGACTCACAAAAAACCTGGTGCAGATCGGTCGATGCACCGAGGAGACACAGCCGTTGAATAATGAAAATGCATTTGGCCACCGGGCCGGACTAAATCGTTCGGCGGGCCAGATCCGGCCCGCAGGCCGTACGTTTGACACCCCTGGTTTAAACACTAGTATACAAATTTAATTAAAGGTATCTTACTAGCTGTTAATCCAGCTTCATGTGAAAAGTTAACAAAACCTTTTTAGTTATTTAAAGTTAATTAATTCATGTGTTTAAGGGTTTCGTTTCTTGCATTAAGACAGCTGTTATGAAAGTTTGACAGTTAAATTGGTGGATACACACCCAAAAGTAATAATGTAAAAGTAACACTTTAGCAATTGGAATATTGCTAAAGTAACACGTTAGCAATATTCCACATGTGTATGTTGTGTACAAACTTTAGTAATTTCTAACAGACCACTTCACTCTCAGAAAGCAGGTCTGCTGGTGGTTCCTAAAGTCTGTAAAACCAGAATGGGAGGCAGATCCTTTAGCTATCATGCTCCTCTCCAGTGGAACCAACTCCCAGTTTTGGTCCGTGACGCAGACACCCTGTCTACTTTTAAAACTAATCCTTAAACTTTCCTTTTTCCATCCATCCATCGTCTTCCGCTTATCCGGGGTCAGGTCGCGGGTGTAGCAGCTTCAAGAGGGAGGCCCAGACCTTCCTCTCCCCAGCCACTTGGGCCACTTCCTCCGGGGGAATCCCAAAGCGTTCCCAGGCCAGCAGAGTCTCTCCAGCGTGTCCTGGGACTTCCCCTGGGCCTCCTCCCGGTGGGACGTGCCCAGAACACCTCACCAGGGATGCGTCCAGGAGGCATCCTAACCAGATGCCCGAGCCACCTCAACTGGCTCCTCTCGACGTGGAGGAGCAGCGGCTCTACTCTGAGTCCTCCCCGGATGACTGAGCTCCTCACCCTATCTCTAAGGGAGAGCCCAGACACACTATGGAGAAAACTCATTTTGGCCGCTTGTGTCCGGGATCTCGTTCTTTCGGTCACGACCCAAAGCTCGTGACCATAGATGAGGGTAGGAACGTAGATCGACTGGTAAATCGAGAGCTTGGCCTTTTGGCTCAGCTCTCTCTTCACCACAACGGATCGGTACAGCGCCCGCTTCACAGCAGACGTCGCACCAATCCGCCTGTCGATCTCCCGCTCCATCTTCCCCTCATTCGTGAACAAGACCCCAAGATACTTGAACTCCTCCACTAGAAGCTGGCTCTTGGGACTTTCCTTTTTGACAAAGCTTATAGTTAGAGTGGTTCATGTTACCCTGAGCTACCTCTATAGTTATGCTGCTGTAGGCTTAGGCTGCTGGAGGACATCAGGGTCTACTGTTCTTCGTTTTTGCATGACTGTTGTCATTTCAGCTTTTAACTTTTTGTTTTTTCTATTTTTTCTTCATAGTAGGTACACCTGGTCTGGCGTTCTGTTAGCTGTGACATCATCCAGGGAAGACAGATCACCTGCTATTACCATCTAATGTAAAACACATTACTGGATCAATGTGTGCTTCTGTGCTTTTTTGTCTGTCATGTTGTGTCTCTTCTCTCTCTTTTGTAACCCCCAGTCAGTCAAGGCAGATTACCGTTCATACTGAGCCCGGTTCTGCTGGAGGTTTTTCCTTCCTGTTAATGGGGAGTTTTTCCTTCTGCTGTCACTTCATGCTTGATCAGTATGAGGGATTGCTGCAAAGCCATGTACAATGCAAACGACTCTCCCTGTGGCTCTACGCTTCTTCAGGAGTGAATGCTGCTTGTTACGACTTTGATGCAATTAACTGGTTCACTTATATAGGAATTTCTTTTACCAATCTGGATAATCTGACTTAATATGTATAATCTGATTGATTTTGACATTGTAAACTGCCTTTAGATGACATGCAGGCATGGACTGGTAATCGGGCGTACCGGGCATTTTCCCGGTGGGCCGACGTGCTGTTTGGGCCGGCAGACCCGACATGTATATTAATAATATGTATTATTATTATTATTATTTTATATATCTGCCTCGTTATATTTGCATAATGCATGAAGAAAAATATCAGCAGCGCAAGAGTCTGTTCCGATCATCCGGCCCTTACCACAGGCTACTGCAGCCCATTGGTTATCATCCCTGACAGTCTAAAGGGCTAGGCCAATCATAAAGCAGAAAAACACCTTCACACTCCATGTGGAACTTTGTGCAGCGGTGTTCACAGTAGTAATGGATAAGAAACGCAAGGGAGGCGCAGAGAAACTGCACGAAAAAAATAAACGAGTTCTTCAAACGGACGCTGCGAAATGTGTCAAACTCACTGACATGTTCCCTACAGCAGGCCTTCATCTGCTCCGGTGTCTGATGTAAAATATGGTGGTGGTGGTCAGTGACGTGCGGTAGAGTTCATAGCTGGTGAGGCACTGACGTCATCAGAGTCAGATTTACAAATATATACACTCTACAGAGTAGACTCGTTGCAAAGTGCTGAAGGAGACTGATTGAGCCAAATAAATTCACCAAGATACATGGAAAAATATTGGTTCTTTGATGAAAAAAAATTGTCATTTGATTGGTAACAGTTTATGAGTTATGATGGATTTCTGCATTTGTAACACATTCTAAAACTATAACCCACATTATGCACATTTTATCACAAAAACTAAACATGAATAAGTATCGCTGTCTTACCTCTACTTATAATTTAAGTCCCTGTGGCGCTCTTTCTGAACAAAAATATCATAATTTTCCGGTAAAAGTTATCTTTATCTTCTTCAGTTTTAAAAGTCTCTCAATCTCAATGGAGCTCACTGCCAGGGAGGAAAGCCTTCCCTGATCAGTCCTGTTCCAGCTGTATGTTTAGAGCAGACCTCTCAACTTTTATCAAAAGTTAAGAGTGAGATTATGCTAATTTGGGGGCGGGGCTTGTTTTGGGGGCGGGGCTAACCGGACCCTGGAAGAGCCGGTGGAGTCAACTCCATCTCATTTTTATCCCACCAGACATTGAAGTAGACATGTATTACTTGTGTTAAAAAGAGAAAGAGACATATTAATACCTTATTGTTCAGTTAATGGATTAAAACATAAAAAATACACAATTGTTCAAATAATACTGAATAAAATTAAGTAGTTTTAAATTATTGACCGAATTATTATACTGTTACACATTCATCTATGGGTTGTTTATCATTGTAAATCTATAACCTGATTGGTGAATCAGGCTGAGTTTCATCAAGCCTTTATGATCCCCTCAGCAGCAACACTGAAGCACACAGAGGTTCCCGCTGCGTCTTTACGCACGATCCAGCTGCTGATGTGTCCCTCCTTTCAGCTCAATGAACTTCTAGACTGTTACAGTTTATAACCATTATCACCTTTCACAGCGACAGGTTTCTCAGTCAGTCGCCGCGCTGACCAGACAAATCTCTATTGCTCTCGTCAGTGCACTCTGGGCGGTGAGGTGGGCGGATTTTACCTCCGTGCGCTACGTGCGAGGGATAAACAGCGGGGAAAATGCATAATTACTGTAAAGGGCTCCTGTAGAGGGAACAGGGGTGAAGCCCCTGATGTTACAAGTTCTTTAAAATGACCCTTAACAGTGCGCACCTGAATTAAAGCGCAAGGCAGCACGCCCACCGAAGCACCACTGAATCTATGTTGTTAAAAACGAAACAGCGTTAAACACAGCTACAGCTCTCCTATTGACTTTAACTGGCACACGTTGCTACTGATGTGAGGACATTAAACGCAGTGATTCACGTTTTGAATGGTGAACGGTGATAAAAGCACCTGCTCCGAGGGAAAGGAGGGGGGAGAGGAGCAAGCGCGGAGGTTAAAAAATGCAGAATTAATAAAAATGAAACTTATAAACAGACTAAGTGGCGTTTTAAACTGCATCTGGTTAGCAGAACTGTTTTATGATCCAGCGTGCAGCCATGACTGGTTCTGAATGAACCGGTCATCTTGACGCAGCTCCCCCCGCCCCCTCCCCTCCCCTCTGTACGCGGTACAGGACCTTACCGGCTCACTTTCACCACTGTTAAGACTAAAATTATTCATAACTCTGATC
Source organism: Fundulus diaphanus (assembly GCA_037039145.1). Lineage (NCBI taxonomy): Eukaryota > Metazoa > Chordata > Actinopteri > Cyprinodontiformes > Fundulidae > Fundulus > Fundulus diaphanus. The sequence goes on from CM073135.1 coordinate 1,530,669, forward strand.
ACTCTTCCTGCTGCTCTGTTAAAAAGAACTGCAGCAGGAATTACTGATGGCCACAAGCTGTGAAAGAAGCTGAAACAGCTCAGCAGAAGGCGGAGTTTTGTCGTCCGCAGCCCAGATGGGCTTTGTGATTTTTATGCGTGAGAAATTCCATGTTTGCGTGTGAAATGTCATGTGTTGCGTGTGAGCGTGTGACGTTAGTGAAATGCGTGTGTCACACGGTCAATGCGTGAGAGTTGAGAGCTATGGTTTAGAGTCTTTTTAGTGCTTTACTTGTTTAGCAAAACTCGCTAATAAAACATCAATAACTTGTTTTGACTCTACTATTTGGGGATCACGAGCGGTGCCCCTTGAGCGCCCCCTGCCTAGCGGCCAAGGAACTGCCGGCCTCACCTACAACCAGTTCTTTGCTGTTTATGATCGGCCAGCACCACGAAAACATGTTATCTGCACACAGTTTGATGACCAAAACACAATTCGTAATCCACATATATTAAATTGTGGAAAATCAGTTCATAACTGTTTGAACAATTGAATTTATGATCTAGAGACAGGAAGATGCATTCACAGAATGGAAGTCAGCACAGTTAACATGGGATTGCGCAATCCCAGGGGAGGCCAAACTCGCTGCGGCCTCACCGGCTTCGCTATGAAGCGCCACCAAGGATTTACATGAAAAATAGCGAAAAGTCTGCGATATTAATGAAAATATGATCAAGAATTAGGAAATTAGATAAATAAAATACTTATTACAAATGACTGAGTAAATCAAAATTTATATTATGTTATTATATATTTTCTTTCTTTCCATGATGACAAGTGAGGCATTTCTCTGGTTCATTTTGTCATTGGCATCCTTTTTTACACAGTGAGTGCACATTAGTCCAATGTTACCCTACAGTATCTGGAAGACTGAATAGATCTGATGAGCAACTTACAATAACTTCTTATAATGATGTAACGTGATAATATGTGTGATTAACCGTGACACCTCTCTTTCTCTCTCTCTCTCTCTCTCTCTGATCTAAGAATAGTTGCTGTGCTGTGGTGGAGTTTACATTTTACAGTGTTAATAAATTAAGATTTTGGAAGTATTTTAAGTGTCCACTCTCACTAATCCAAAATGCCAGGGCCGATTTTTTTCTCCCAGTCCACCCTTGATGACATGTTTCATGATTTGGCGCTATATAAATAAAAACTGAAATGTATTGAAGAAGAGTAAGTTTGTCAGTTTTCAAGCAGGATTTGTATATCTGTTCAACTTAAATACATAAGGAAACCAAAGAGTTAAGATCACTTACTTACCAAGAGAAATTCCTTTGGGGTTTATTTGTGGTCTCTTGCTGCCCCCTGCTGGACAAGTTTGATCAAATACAAATGCTTTACATGTCAACATGGTGTCAAAATTCAGATTTCAATCTAAAATGGCTTACTTCCTGTGATACTTGCAGTATGACATTAATTGTAAATTCTGAGCGTCTTGCTGAGATCTACAACTGTACAAAATTTCATTACTCTACGATGAAGTAAGTGAATAGCAAAAGGTCCTTTGAAAATTGTTTGGTGGCGCTATAGAGAAACTAAGTCCTGCTCACTAAAGTTTGTTATGGATTCCTGTTGGGGGGTGGATAAGGATGCATCCAAATGAGTTTTAGGCAGCTCGGCCCAAAACTGTGGAATTCAGAGCCAAACGTATGACAGCAGCGTTTGAGGTGAATATGCCACGCCGCCACGCCCCCCTGCTCCATCGAATCCAGTTGAGCCTGAAATCCACAACATACCAACATGTGTTCTGTCTGTGGACACAATTTCATGTTGATTAGCTCAGAGGGGTAACATAGCGACCGCTTACAACAAAACATGACACTTCCTGTTGTCAGGGGGCGTGGCCTAAGCAATGTCATCATTTGACCATTGGATATTATAGGAGACCTGATGATGATCAATCACAGAAAGTTTGGTGCCTCTGTGTGTTTCTGTGTAGGAGATATAACACTTTTATTTTTTGTGGCGAATAGGTGAACTTTGACCCCTGCCAACGCCCCTTCAGCATGCTCAAAAACTCACCGTTTTGATAACATTTGATTGGCCATGCCTTATGATCAGACTGCCCGAGTTTCAAGCCGATCGCTCGATATCTCTAGGAGGAGTTAGATCTTATACCAATGCTGTAACTGTCAAAATTGAGGTCAAAATCAGACTTTCAGTCTAAAATGGCCAACTTCCTGTGATACTTGCATTATGACAATAATTGTAAATTCTGAGCGTCTTGTTGAGCTCTACAACTGTACCAAATCTCATGTCTCTACGACGAAGTAAGTGAATAGCAAAGGGTCCTTTGAAAATTTCTAGGTGGCGCCGTTGAGGCATTTTTCTTTAGATTTTTGTGACGACCTTAAAATACAAAATTTTTAAACAGTCACCATGCATCTGCAAAGTTTGGTGAGTTTTTGAAAATGAGAAAGCCCCCAAAAAGGCCCCTCTTTAGGGGGGCAGAATAATAATAATAATAATTAAAACCGCAAGCGGTGATGATCGGCCCTCGCAGCCAAGCGCCGCTCTGGCCTAAGGGCCACCGCTAGGGTACGCGCACCTCCCGCCGCCAGCCACCGCAGAAGCTGTCATGCATTTTCCTCACCCGTCTACCATGCAATACACACGTATGCGTTGGGCAGCGCTCCCCCACGACTCACAAAAAATGTGGTGCAGATCGGTCGATGCACCGAGGAGACACAGCCGTTGAATAATAAAAATGCATTTGGCCACCGGGCCGGACTAAATCGTTCGGCGGGCCAGATCCGGCCCGCAGGCCGTACGTTTGACACCCCTGGTTTAAACATTAGTATACCAACTTAATCAAAGGTATCTTACTAGCTGTTAATCCAGCTTCATGTGAAAAGTTAACAAAACCTTTTTAGTTATTTAAAGTTAATTATTTCATGTGTTTAAGGGTTTCGTTTCTTGCATTAAGACAGCTTTTATGAAAGTTTGACAGTTAAATTGGTGGATACACACCCAAAAGTAATAATGTAAAAGTAACACTTTAACAATTGGAATATTGCTAAAGTAACACGTTAGCAATATTCCACATGTGTATGTTGTGTACAAACTTTAGTAATTTCTAACAGACCACTTCACTCTCAGAAAGCAGGTCTGCTAGTGGTTCCTAAAGTCTGTAAAACCAGAATGGTAGGCAGATCCTTTAGTTATCAGGCTCCTCTCCAGTGGAACCAACTCCCAGTTTTGGTCCGTGACGCAGACACCCTGTCTACTTTTATGACTAATCCTAAAACTTTCCTTTTTCCATCCATCCATCGTCTTCCACTTATCCGGGGTCAGGTCGCAGGGGCAGCTTCAAGAGGGAGCCCCAGACCTTCCTCTCCCCAGCCACTTGGGCCACTTCCTCTGGGGGAATCCCAAAGCGTTCCCAGGCCAGCATAGTCTCTCCAGCGTGTCCTGGGTCTTCCTCTGGGTCTCCTCCCGGTGGGACGTGCCCAGAACACCTCATCAGGGAGGCGTCCAGGAGGCATCCTAACCAGATGCCCGATCCACCTCAACTGGCTCCTCTCAATGTGGAGGAGCAGCGGCTCTACTCTGAGTCCTCCCCGGATGACTGAGCTCCTCACCCTATCTCTAAGGGAGAGCCCAGACACACTATGGAGAAAACTCATTTTGGCCGCTTGTATCCGGGATTTCGTTCTTTCGGTCACGACCCAAAGCTCGTGACCATAGATGAGGGTAGGAACGTAGATCGACTGGTAAATCGAGAGCTTGGCCTTTTGGCTCAGCTCTCTCTTCACCACAACGGATCGGTACAGCGCACGCTTCACAGCAGACGTCGCACCAATCCGCCTGTCGATCTCCCGCTCCATCTTCCCCTCATTCGTGAACAAGACCCCAAGATACTTGAACTCCTCCACTAGAAGCTGGCTCTTGGGACTTTCCTTTTTGACAAAGATTATAGTTAGAGTGGTTCATGTTACGCTGAGCTACCTCTATAGTTATGCTGCTATAGGCTTAGGCTGCTGGAGGACATCAGGGTCTATTGTTCTTCAATTTTGCATGACTGTTGTCATTTCAGCTTTTAACTTTTTGTTTTTTCTATTTTTTCTTCATAGTAGGTACACCTGGTCTGGCGTTCTGTTAGCTGTGACATCATTCAGGGAAGACAGATCACCTGCTATTACCATCTAATGTAAAACACATTACTGGATCAATGTGTGCTTCTGTGCTTTTTTGTCTGTCTTGTTGTGTCTCTTCTCTCTCTTTTGTAACCCCCAGTCGGTCAAGGCAGATTACCGTTCATACTGAGCCCGGTTCGGCTGGAGGTTTTTCCTTCCTGTTAATGGGGAGTTTTTCCTTCTGCTGTCACTTCATGCTTGATCAGTATGAGGGATTGCTGCAAAGCCATGTACAATGCAAACGACTCTCCCTGTGGCTCTACGCTTCTTCAGGAGTCAATGCTGCTTGTTACGACTTTGATGAAATCAACTGGTTCCCTTACATAGGAATTTCTTTTACCAATCTGGATAATCTGACTTAATATGTATAATCTGATTGATTTTGACATTGTAAACTGCCTTTAGATGACATGCAGGCCGGCAGACCCGACATGTATATTAATAATATGTATTATTATTATTAATATTATTATTATTTTATATATCTGCCTCGTTATATTTGCATAATGCATGAAGAAAAATATCAGCAGCGCAAGAGTCTGTTCCGATCATCCGGCCCTTACCACAGGCTACTGCAGCCCATTGGTTATCATCCCTGACAGTCTAAAGGGCTAGGCCAATCATAAAGTAGAAAAACACCTTCACGCTCCATGTGGAACTTTGTGCAGCGGTGTTCACAGTAGTAATGGATAAGAAACGCAAGGGAGGCGCAGAGAAACTGCACGAAAAAAAGAAACGAGTTCTTCAAACGGATGCTGCGAAATGTGTCAAACTGACTGACATGTTCCCAACAGCAGGCCTTCATCTGCTCCGGTGTCTGGTGTAAAATATGGTGGTGGTTGTAGTCAGTGACGTGCGGTAGGGTTCATGGCTGGTGAGGCACTGACGTCATCAGAGTCAGATTTACAAATATATACACTCTACAGAGTAGACTCGTTGCAAAGTGCTGAAGGAGACTGATTGAGCCAAATAAATTCACCAAGATACATGGAAAAATATTGGTTCTTTGATGAAAAAAATTGTCATTTGATTGGTAACAGTTTATGAGTTATGATGGATTTCTGCATTTGTAACACATTCTAAAACTATAACCCACATTAAGCACATTTCATTACAGAAACAAAACATGAATAAGTATCGCTGTCTTACCTCTACTTATAATTTAAGTCCCTGTGGCGCTCTTTCTGAACAAAAATATCATCATTTTCCGGTAAAAGTTCTCTTTATCTTCTTCAGTTTTAAAAGTCTCTCAGTCTCAGTGGAGCTCACTGCCAGGGAGGAAAGCCTTCCCTGATCAGTCCTGTTCCAGCTGGATGTTTAGAGTCTTTTTAGTGCTTTACTTGTTTAGCAAAACTCGCTAATAAAACATCAATAACTTGTTTTGACTCTACTATTTGGGGATCACGAGCGGTGCCCCTTGAGCGCCCCCTGCCTAGTAGCCAAGGAACTGCTGGCCTCACCTACAACCAGTTCTTTGCTGTTTATGATCGGCCAGCACCACGAAAACATGTTATCTGCACACAGTTTGATGACCAAAACACAATTCGTAATCCACATATATTAAATTGTGGAAAATCAGTTCATAACTGTTTGAACAATTGAATTTATGATCTAGAGACAGGAAGATGCATTCACAGAATGGAAGTCAGCGCAGTTACCATGGGATTGCGCAATCCCAGGGTAGGCCAAGCTCGCTGCGGCCTCACCGGCTTCGCTATGAAGCGCCACCAAGGATTTACATGAAAAATAGCGAAAAGTCTGCGATTTTAAAGAAAATATGATCAAAAATTAGGAAATTAGATAAATAAAATACTTATTACAAATGACTGAGTAAATCAAAATTTATATTATGTTATTATATATTCTCTCCGGGTACTCCGGCTTCCTCCCACAGTCCAAAAACATGACTGTTAGGTTAATTGGCTTCTCCAAATTGTCCTTAGGTGTGAGTCTGTGTGTGAATGGTTGTTTGTCCTGTTTGTCTCTCTGTGTTGCCCTGCGACAGACTGGCGACCTGTCCAGGGTGTACCCCGCCTCCCGCCCAGTGAACGCTGGATATAGGCACCAGCAACCCCCGTGACCCCATGAGGGATAAAGCGGTTTGGAAAATGGATGGAAAATGGATTATTATATATTTTCTTTCTTTCCATGATGACAAGTGAGGCATTTCTCTGGTTCATTTTGTCATTGGCATCCTCTTTTACACAGTGAGTGCACATTAGTCCAATGTTACCCTACAGTATCTGGAAGACTGAATAGATCTGATGAGCAACTTACAATAACTTCTTATAATGATGTAACGTGATAATATGTGTGATTGACCGTGACACCTCTCTTTCTCTCTCTCTCTCTCTGATCTAAGAATAATTGCTGTGCTGTGGTGGAGTTTACATTTTACAGTGTTAATAAATTAAGATTTTGGAAGTATTTTAAGTGTCCACTCACTAATTTCCATTATCCTGACTTCAAGGTATTGCACAGTTGGTATTGCACAGTTGGTATACACATTCAGTACACAAAAAAAATGTGGTGGGCCAGTCTAATCCAAAATGCCAGGGCCAATTTTTTGTCCCAATCCACCCCTGATGACATGTTTCATGATTTGGCGCTATATAAATAAAAACTGAAATGTATTGAACAAGAGTTTGTCAGTTTTCAAGCAGGATTTGTATATCTGTTCAACTTAAATATACAAGGAAACCAAAGAGTTAAGATCACTTACTTACCAAGAGAAATTCCTTTGGGGTTTATTTGTGGTCTCTTGCTGCCCCCTGCTGGACAAGTATGATCAAATACATATGCTTTACATGTCAACTTGGTATCAAAATTCAGATTTCAATCTAAAATGGCTTACTTCCTGTGATACTTGCAGTATGACATTAATTGTAAATTCTGAGCGTCTTGCTGAGATCTACAACTGTACAAAATTTCATTACTCTACGATGAAGTAAGTGAATACCAAAGGGTCCTTTGAAATTTGCTTGGTGGCGCTATAGAGAAACTAAGTCCTGCTCACTAAAGTTTGTTAAGGATTCCTGTTGGGGGGTGGATAAGGATGCATCCAAATGAGTTTTAAGCAGCTCGGCCCAAAACTGTGGAATTCAGAGCCAAACGTATGACAGCAGCGTTTGAGGTGAATATGCCACGCCGCCACGCCCCCCTGCTCCATCCAATCCAGTTGAGCCTGAAATCCACAACATACCAACATGTGTTCTGTCTGTGGACACAGTTTCATGTTGATTAGCTCAGAGGGGTAACATAGCGACCGCTTACAACAAAACATGACACTTCCTGTTGTCAGGGGGCGTGGCCTAAGCAATGTCATCATTTGACCATTGGATATTATAGGAGACCTGATGGTGATCAATCACTGAAAGTTTGATGCCTCTGTGTGTTTCTGTGTAGGAGATATAACAGTTTTATTTTTTGTGGCGAGTAGGTGAACTTTAACCCTTGCTAATGCCCCTTCAACAAGCTCAAAAACTCACCGTTTTGATAACTTTTAATTGGCCATGCCTTATGATCAGACTGCCCGAGTTTCAAGCCGCTCGCTAAAAATCTCTAGGAGGAGATCCATCAAATACCAATGCTATAAACGTCAAAAATGGGGTCAAAATCAGACATTCAATCTAAAATGGCCGACTTCCTGTGATATTTACACTATGACATTAATTGTAAATTCTGAGCGTCTTGGTGAGCTCTACCACTGTACCAAATCTCATGTCTCTACGATGAAGTAAGTGAATAGCAAAGGGTCCTTTGAAAATTGCTAAGTGGCGCCGTTGAGGCATTAGGTCACGCCCACCAAAATTTGTTATGGATTCCTGTTGGGGGGTGGATAAGGATGCATCCAAGTGAGTTTTATGCAGCTCGGCCCAAAAATGTGGAATTCAGAGCCAAACGTATGGCAGCGGCGTTTGAGGTGACTTCACCACGCCGCCACGCTCTCCTGCTCCATCGAATCGACTTGGGGCTGGAATCCACAACACAACAACATGTGTTCTGTCTGTGGACACAGTTTCATGTTGATTAGCTCAGAGGGGTAACATAGCGACCGTTTACAGCAAAACATGACACTTCCTGTTGTCAGGGGGTGTGGCCTAAGTGATGTCATCATTTGACCATTGGATATTATAGGAGACCTGATGATGATTAATCACAGAAAGTTTGGTGCCTCTGTGTGTTTCTGTGTAGGAGATATAACACTTTTATTTTTTGTGGCGAATAGGTGAACTTTGACCCCTGCCAACGCCCCTTCAGCATGCTCAAAAACTCACCGTTTTGATAACTTTTGATTGGCCATGCCTTATGATCAGACTGCCCGAGTTTCAAGCCGATCGCTCGATATCTCTAGGAGGAGTTAGATCTTATACCGATGCTGTAACTGTCAAAATTGAGGTCAAAATCAGACTTTCAATCTAAAATGGCCGACTTCCTGTGATATTTACACTATGACATTAATTGTAAATTCTGAGCGTCTTGGTGAGCTCTACAACTGTACCAAATTTCATGTCTCTACGACGAAGTAAGTGAATAGCAAAGGGTCCTTTGAAAATTTCTAGGTGGCGCCGTTGAGGCATTTTTCTTTAGATTTTTGTGACGACCTTAAAATACAAAATTTTTAAACAGTCACCATGCATCTGCCAAGTTTGGTGAGTTTTTGAAAATGAGAAAGCCCCCAAAAAGGCCCCTCTTTAGGGGGGCAGAATAATAATAATAATAATAATAATTAACACTACAGATACAATAGGCCTTCGCAGCGCTTAGCTGCTCGGGCCTAATAATAATAATTAACACTACAGATACAATAGGCCTTCGCAGCGCTTAGCTGCTCGGGCCTAATAATAATAATTAACACTACAGATACAATAGGCCTTCGCAGAGCTTAGCTGCTCGGGCCTAATTAAAGCCGCAAGCGGCGATGAGCGGCCCTCGCAGCCAAGCACCGCTGGGGTACGCGCACCTCCTGCCGCCAGCCACCGCAGAAGCTGTCACGCATTTTCCCCGCCCGTCCACTGGGCGATTCACACGAACCCTTTCGGCAGCGCTCCCCCACGACTCACAAAAAATCTGGTGCAGATTGGTGGATGCAGCGAGGAGATACAGCCGTTGAATAATGATAATGCATTTGGCCACCGGGCCGGACCGCTGGGGTTGTAAAGAGATGACATGTTGGAACTATATAAATAAAATTGGATTGAATTAATTTGTCTTTATATAAAACACATGAGTTGCCTCTTGGCATGGCATGCACTAATATATATATATATATATATATATATATATATATATATATATATATATATATATATATATATATATACATATACATACACACATTTGACCTAATAAAATACATTATTCATGTTTTTATTAGGTCAAATGCAATAATTCAATTCAATTTTATTTATATAGCGCCAAATCATGAAACATGTCATCTCAAGGCACTTTACAAAGTTACGTTCAATCATATTATACATATTGGGTCAGATTATACAGATTGGTCAAAAATGTTCCTATATAAGGAAACCAGTTGATACATATTGGGTCAGATTATACAGATTGGTCAAAAATGTTCCTATATAAGGAAACCGGTTGATTGCATCAAAGTCTCGACAAGCAGCATTCACTCCTGGAGAAGCGTAGAGCCACAGGGAGAGTCGTCTGCATTGTACATGGCTTTGCTGCAATCCCTCATACTGAGCAAGCATGAAGCGACAGTGGGAAGAAAAACTCCCCATTAACGGGAAGGAAAACCTCCAGCAGAACCGGGCTCAGTATGAACGGTCATCTGCCTCGACCGACTGGGGGTTACAGAAGACAGAGCAGAGACACAACAAGAGAGACAAAAAAAGCACAGAAGCACACATTGATCCAGTAATCTGTTCTACATTAGATGGTAGTAACGGGTGAGCCGTCTTCTTTGGATGATGTCACAGTTAACAGAACGCCAGACCAGGTGTACCTACTATGAAGATAAAAGAGAGAAACAGAAAATTAAAGCAGAAATGACAACACGTAATGCATAATTGAAGAACAGTAGAACTCTATAGAGTGAGAAAATTAGATCCTGACGTCCTCCAGTAGCCTAAGCCTATAGCAGTAAAACTATAAAAGGTAGCTCAGAGTAACATGAGCCACTCTAGTTATAAGCTTTGTCAAAAAGGAAGGTTTTAAGATTAGTCTTAAAAGTAGACAGGGTGTCTGCTTCACGGACCAAAACTGGGAATTGGTTCCACAGGAGAGGAGCCTGATAGCTAAAGGATCTGCCTCCCATTCTACTTTTAGAGACTCTAGGAACCACCAGCAGACCTGCAGTCTGAGAGCAAAGTGCTCTGTTAGGAACATACGGGGTAATCAGAGCTCTGATATATGATGGAGCTTGATTATTAAGGGCTTTATACGTTAGAAGAAGAATTTTAAATTCTATTTTTGATTTCACAGGAAGCCAATGAAGGGAAGCTAAAATTGGAGAAATATGATCCCGCTTGTTGATTTTCATCAGAACTCTTGCTGCAGCATTTTGGATCAGCTGAAGGCTTTGAACTGCAGTTTGTGGACTTCCTGATAGTAACGAATTGCAATAGTCCAGCCTTGAAGTAACAAATGCATGGACTAGTTTTTCAGCATCACTCCTGGACAGAATGTTTCTAATTTTGGCGATATTCCGGAGGTGAAAAAAGGAAACTCTGGAAACCTGTTTAATATGGGATTTAAATGACATGTCTTGGTCAAAAATAACACCAAGGTTTTTTACTTTATTACCAGAGGCCAAGTTAATGCCATCCAGATTAAGTGATTGGTTAAGAAGTTTATTTTTTGAGGACTCTGGCCCAAAGATTACAACTTCGGTCTTGTCAGAATTTAGATGCAGGAAATTTAAAGTCATCCAGCTTTTGATGTCATCAAGACATGACTGCAGTTGAAGTAATTGATTGGATTCATCAGGATTTATGGATAAATATAGCTGAGTGTCATCAGCATAACAGTGGAAATTAATCCCATGCTGTCTGATAATTTTGCCGATCGGAAGCATATATTTAGTAAAGAGAATTGGTCCAAGGACTGAACCCTGTGGTACTCCACAGGTGACCCTAGAGTTTAAGGAAGATTTATTATTAACATGAACAAACTGGAATCTGTCCGACAGATAAGATTTAAACCAGCCTAATGCTTTTCCCTTAATCCCTACAGTATGCTCAAGTCTTTGCAGGAGAATATTTTGATCAACTGTATCAAATGCAGTACTGAGATCTAACAGGACAAGTACAGACACAAGTCCATTATCTGAGGCCATGAGAATATCATTAGTGACCTTCACCAGAGCTGTTTCAGTGCTATGATGAGCTCTGAAGCCTGACTGAAACTCCTCAAGTAGGTCATTGCTTTGTAAATGTTCACAAAGTTGATTAGCAACTACTTTCTCAAGAATTTTAGATAAGAAAAGAAGATTAGATATAGGTCTGTAGTTTACTAGCTCATCTTGATCAAGAGAAGGTTTCTTAAGTAAAGGTTTAATAACAGCTACTTTAAAAACCTGTGGTACATATCCATTTACTAAGGATAGATTAATCATGTCTAAAATAGGACCACTGATCAAAGGGAATACCTCCTTAAACAACTTAGTTGGGATTGGGTCTAACACACAGGTAGAAGTTTTAGATGAAGCTAAGATTTTAGATAGCTCAGAAAGCTCTACTGCTTCTAAACAGTTCAAACACTGTGCAGGTTCTAAAGATTCCTCCAATGCTGCCTTACTTATAATAGATAATAGATATAATAGATTGTATTTTACGTATCAGGTACATAATACACACACACACACATACGATATTATACGTAATATAATAACCATTATAACAATTTAAGAAACTAGTTATAATGGTTATATATCAAAAAAGAACATGGAACACAAAAAACATGGTCCATCATATGGGAAGGAGGGACCTGTTGGACCTTTCTATTGCATCCCCTGTCCCTTGATCCGATCAGCCATTTCGACACTGCCCTCTCCAAATCCTTCCTGGTGATCTGTCTGGTTAATGTGTTGTTCTTTAAAGCTCCTGCGGGAAACATATCTTATGGTCACTTTATATGTACCAACACAACTCTCAACTACAATTGTAAAGTCAACTATGTTAAGGTGAAATTTACCAACAAATGATCAGTTTTATATCAATTACCCAAGATTTAAATTGTAATTTTGGGTGAAGTATCCCTTTACATAATTGACTTTACAAACCTGCAAACGTCAGAATGAACTGGGAAAAAGCTAAGAAAAAAAGATCAAAATTCAAAGCTGACTGGCCAAGGCTGTCACATTTTTTTACTTCTTTCTAAAATCTGGCTTTATTAAATTGCCCATAAAAAAATTAAAAACCAAGGAAAAATTACAAAATGTAATTTTTTTGATAAGAACAGCTGTTGACTGGAAGATCTGTGCAAGAAAATCTTGAAAACATTTCTTATATGATAACATTTCTGGAGCACCTGTTTTGAGGGGACATTTATGTCCTTAAGGTGAGGGTATTATTGACATTAGAAAATTAAATTCATAACATACATAAATTTCCCTCGACAGACACAAATATCCTAAAGTTACTATATTACAGTTATTATCCATTATGCACTTACCAAATATGACTTCAAACAGATTTAAAGTCCTGAATTCCTACTTTCCATTCCAGCCCACAAAGTTGTACTGCCTTGACAGGCCATAGTCCATGATGAAGAACATCATACGTCTTGTGGCCTCATCCACAGTCCTCCCACCAATGTCTGACACTGCTGTGACCTAAGGGGGAACAAAAACAGTTCAAAGCTAATTAATTTTTATATCTTACAGGAGTAAACACGATGCAAAGACAAACTCTGGGTCTAGATTATTTCCATTGTTGATTAATCTATTGATTATTTTAACAATTAATTGATTGGTTGCTATAATAATAAAATGTTACAAAATTTTGAAAAATGTCAGTGTTTCCCAAATCTCTTGTTCTGTCAACAAAACATGGAGATACTCAGTTTATTGCTTAAGACTTTTTATGACTCTGTGGTGGCCTCAGCCCTTCTCTACGCTGTCGTCTGCTGGGCTCCAGGCAGCGCAGAACGGGACCGAATGAGTCTGAATAAGCTGGTGAGGAAGGCCACTTCTGTCCTGGGCTGCACTCTGGACTCAGCGGAGGAAGTAGCTGAGAGGAGGGTGTTGTCCAAGTTCACATCCATCATGGACAACACCTTCCACCCCCTGCGCCAGACTGTAGAGCAGCTGAGCAGCTCCTTTAGTGGCAGACTTAGACACCCTGTCTGTAAAAAGGAGCGCTACCGCAAGTCATTCATTCCTGCTGCTATCAGAATATACAGTGCTGCACTGTAACTGTAACCAATGTGCAATAATCTAATTCACTGTGCGATAACCCGTGCAATAATCCTGAAAGAAGTGACTTCTGCTGCTATCAGTAACTGTAACCACAACTGTTATAACTTTGGGCAATAACTAATGTGCAATAATCTATTTAATACACTGTGCTATAACCTGTCCAATGATCCAAAGAACTTCTGCTGCTATCACCAGGTATATATGTCAGTACATGTGTATGTAGGCATATGTATGTGTCACAGGACAGGTTGCCCTGTGACTGGCAACCTGTCCAGGATGGACGAGCCCCCACCCCCCACGACCCCGTGTGACGCCGAGCTGCGTTTCCCCATCAGATACGGCTTGACGTCACACCTGTAGGGAAAAGCCGGTATAAATCGATGAAGGATGGGATGTTAATTTTTTAAAAAGTTTAATAAAATTGCTCAAAGTTTATCAGAAAAAAACATAACTTGCTTTTAAATATGGACATTTTTAATAAGCAAAATGTTAATGTATTTCGTAAAGTTATTGTTGAAGTTAATCTTGGCTGCAGTACTCTGTTTGGCAGATGTTTTGGGGTTGGAGTAAAATGAGTCCATAGATCCACAGACAGGAGGCTTGTTCAGTGGTTTCTAGTACGACTTGCTTCTGCAGTGTCGCTCAACTGCGTGTAAAAATAAAAAAAATTACTTCATAAAAGCTCTCTGAGAATAACCTCTGGCCTCACCCAGTTAGAACCCGCTCTCCAGTCCATGTTGTAGCTGCAGTTTTTTTTTTACGTCGTTTCCTTAATAATCTGTACAAATCAAAATCCTTGTCATTTTATTAAGAGTGTCGTGGTGCGCAGCGGCTCATCAGGTGGAGCTGCTGCATATTGACTGATAGCTGCTCTGACTGCAGCTCTGCCTTCTTTTGTTCAGAAAAGCGCAGGTGAAATTATTTAATTTATTATTTAACTTTTTCCAAATCGGACCCTGTCAAATGCGGGACAAATGCGCGTCATGGTAAATTAGCCTTTACTCTTCGAATTTTAAATAAAGCGTTACAGCGAATATTGAGGAGGTCCCTGATTGGTTTATCAGCTAAGTTGCTGGAAGCCAGTGAATACACGCTGAAAGGTGACATGGCCACAGGTGGAAATAATTCATTAATTAACTGGAGCAGCGACAGTGTGTCTGTCGACAGAAACGCTTACCGAGGGAAGTTGTTGTCAGATGGTCAATCCGCTCCACTTCCTGACTTGCTGGTTCGCATAAACCCAAAGAAAACCTTTGACCACCACTGCTTTCATTCATGCATCTGTGGCCAGTTTGAGATGTTCTTCCAAAAGTTATGATTGAACACCGATCATAACTTTTGGTCTACGTATACATCTCTGTGCTGGTAGCAAACGCAGAGCCATAGAGAGAAAGGCTCTGAGCCAGCGGAACCCGGATGTAAACAAGAGCCTTGCTCGTTAGCCTTAAGGCGCTAGCATTAGCGCTATAAGTAGCACCTTAAGACGCTAGAATTAGCCGCAGAACTGAGACTGCTCATCCCACCTCAAGTTGTGGTGGGGGATATTACACTACATGCATATATAATCCAAAAAGCCTTACCTGTTTGTCTGTTTCCCCTCCTAAATTCTCCAATGTGTGGTGCTAATGTTGTTAGCTGTGACATCACGGACTTCTTCCTCAGGCAAACGGACACGTTTCAGATTGTTGGAGTGCGCCCCCTGCTGTTGGGAAGTCTTCTTCTTCTCTTGATCTTTATGAACTTTCTCACAGTGTGTCATATACGTTCAACTGTCTGTTGTTCCTCACAATATTTACATATGCCAGTGTTATGCTTCCCTATTTTGAATAATGTACCATCTAATCCTGTGTGGGCAAATCTAAGTCTTGATATGAGATAAGATAAGATAGTCTTTATTGATCTCACATTGGAGAAATTCACTTGTCGGCTCAATAGTGTGTGTGTATATATATACATATATATATATATATATATATATATATATATATATATATATATATATATACACATGCCTACATACACATGTACTGACATATATTCACTTGGTGAAAGCAGAAGAAGTTCTTCTGGATCCTTGCACAGGTTATAGCACAGTGTATTAAATAGATTATTGCACATTAGTTATTGCCCAAAGTCATAACAGTTGTGGTTATATAGAACAGATTACTGGATCACTGTGTGCTTCTGTGCTTTTTTTGTCTGTCTTGTTGTGTCTCTGCTCTGTCTTCTGTAACCCCCAGTCGGTCGAGGCAGATGACCGTTCATACTGAGCCCGGTTCTGCTGGAGGTTTGTCCTTCATGTTAATGAAGGAGGTTTTTTTCCCCTGTTGCTTCATGCTTGCTCAGTATGAGGGATTGTTGCAAAGCCATGGACAATGCAGACAACTCTCCCTGTGACTCTACGCTTCTTCAGGAGGAAATGCTGCTTGTCAAGACTTTTATGCAATCAACTGGTTCCCTTATATAGGATTAAAGATTCAAAGCTTCTTTCTTTTAAAGGCCAGCTAAAGATATTTTAAAGCTGCTTCCACTTTTGGACGAATGTGTATGAATGGTTTGGTAAAATATGTACCGTGACTTACAGATGACGCCCAAACATTTGGGTTTGCTGCCATCTAGTGTTGGAAATAATAAATGTTTTTTCCTTCAAAACACAATTCATGTTATAAATAATTGTCAAAAAAATATGGTTGGACGTAGCAAAAATGTTTTTGATAACTTTTGATCCTCTATGTGTGAGGAATTTTTTGGAGTAACTTTGAATGCCATAAGTGTAACGGTTTAGGAGTAGTTTATTCAAATGTAACACCCAAAAATATGGGAAAATGACATCTTTGATGAGAAATGAATGATTTCCTGTAGGAGGTAGCCCATTGCTTCAAGAGGCTTTTTTGTAGGGCCTATGAAGTTACATGCACTTACTGAGTTTCATAATTCTCAGACAAAGCATGGCTTGGGGCTTACTGATTTAATGCGTTTTTAATGGTTTTCCACAAACCTGATTTTTGCAATGCGACAGCTCAGGCAAATATGCATATTTCATAAAACCTTTGATAACTTTTAAAAGTCAATGTCTTAACTGCATGCTGAAAAAAATTGAAAGTAATAGGTTAAAATGCCTAGGACTAGTTCGTTAAAGTTTGAGGCAAAAACGGCCAATATTTTACCCTTTGACCCAAAATAGCAGACTTCCTGTGGGTTTTAGAGCATACACCCAAGAGACTTTTTTTCATAATTTTAAAAAACCTACCTAGGTAAAAAATTTCAGCTTTCTACGTGTTACGGTTTGGCCCAACTCACTCTAGTTGGCGCTGTTGAGCAGGTTTGCCACGCCCGTTTTCAATTACACTAAAATCATGCGATTTCTCACGGGGGACAATTTTGGGCAAAGTTTGGTGAGTTTTCATGCATGTTTAGGCCTCCAAAAAGCCGTTTCAAAAGTCCCAAGAATAAATAATAATAATAATTAAAGCCGCAAGCGGCGATGAGCGGCCCTCGCAGCCAAGCACCGCTGGGGTACGCGCACCTCCTGCCGCCAGCCACCGCAGAAGCTGTCACGCATTTTCCCCGCCCGTCCACTGGGCGATTCACACGAACCCTTTCGGCAGCGCTCCCCCACGACTCACAAAAAATCTGGTGCAGATTGGTGGATGCAGCGAGGAGATACAGCCGTTGAATAATGATAATGCATTTGGCCACCGGGCCGGACCGCTGGGGTTGTAAAGAGATGACATGTTGGAACTATATAAATAAAATTGGATTGAATTAATTTGTCTTTATATAAAACACATGAGTTGCCTCTTGGCATGGCATGCACTAATATATATATATATATATATATATATATATATATATATATATATATATATATATATATATACATATACATACACACATTTGACCTAATAAAATACATTATTCATGTTTTTATTAGGTCAAATGCAATAATTCAATTCAATTTTATTTATATAGCGCCAAATCATGAAACATGTCATCTCAAGGCACTTTACAAAGTTACGTTCAATCATATTATACATATTGGGTCAGATTATACAGATTGGTCAAAAATGTTCCTATATAAGGAAACCAGTTGATACATATTGGGTCAGATTATACAGATTGGTCAAAAATGTTCCTATATAAGGAAACCGGTTGATTGCATCAAAGTCTCGACAAGCAGCATTCACTCCTGGAGAAGCGTAGAGCCACAGGGAGAGTCGTCTGCATTGTACATGGCTTTGCTGCAATCCCTCATACTGAGCAAGCATGAAGCGACAGTGGGAAGAAAAACTCCCCATTAACGGGAAGGAAAACCTCCAGCAGAACCGGGCTCAGTATGAACGGTCATCTGCCTCGACCGACTGGGGGTTACAGAAGACAGAGCAGAGACACAACAAGAGAGACAAAAAAAGCACAGAAGCACACATTGATCCAGTAATCTGTTCTACATTAGATGGTAGTAACGGGTGAGCCGTCTTCTTTGGATGATGTCACAGTTAACAGAACGCCAGACCAGGTGTACCTACTATGAAGATAAAAGAGAGAAACAGAAAATTAAAGCAGAAATGACAACACGTAATGCATAATTGAAGAACAGTAGAACTCTATAGAGTGAGAAAATTAGATCCTGACGTCCTCCAGTAGCCTAAGCCTATAGCAGTAAAACTATAAAAGGTAGCTCAGAGTAACATGAGCCACTCTAGTTATAAGCTTTGTCAAAAAGGAAGGTTTTAAGATTAGTCTTAAAAGTAGACAGGGTGTCTGCTTCACGGACCAAAACTGGGAATTGGTTCCACAGGAGAGGAGCCTGATAGCTAAAGGATCTGCCTCCCATTCTACTTTTAGAGACTCTAGGAACCACCAGCAGACCTGCAGTCTGAGAGCAAAGTGCTCTGTTAGGAACATACGGGGTAATCAGAGCTCTGATATATGATGGAGCTTGATTATTAAGGGCTTTATACGTTAGAAGAAGAATTTTAAATTCTATTTTTGATTTCACAGGAAGCCAATGAAGGGAAGCTAAAATTGGAGAAATATGATCCCGCTTGTTGATTTTCATCAGAACTCTTGCTGCAGCATTTTGGATCAGCTGAAGGCTTTGAACTGCAGTTTGTGGACTTCCTGATAGTAACGAATTGCAATAGTCCAGCCTTGAAGTAACAAATGCATGGACTAGTTTTTCAGCATCACTCCTGGACAGAATGTTTCTAATTTTGGCGATATTCCGGAGGTGAAAAAAGGAAACTCTGGAAACCTGTTTAATATGGGATTTAAATGACATGTCTTGGTCAAAAATAACACCAAGGTTTTTTACTTTATTACCAGAGGCCAAGTTAATGCCATCCAGATTAAGTGATTGGTTAAGAAGTTTATTTTTTGAGGACTCTGGCCCAAAGATTACAACTTCGGTCTTGTCAGAATTTAGATGCAGGAAATTTAAAGTCATCCAGCTTTTGATGTCATCAAGACATGACTGCAGTTGAAGTAATTGATTGGATTCATCAGGATTTATGGATAAATATAGCTGAGTGTCATCAGCATAACAGTGGAAATTAATCCCATGCTGTCTGATAATTTTGCCGATCGGAAGCATATATTTAGTAAAGAGAATTGGTCCAAGGACTGAACCCTGTGGTACTCCACAGGTGACCCTAGAGTTTAAGGAAGATTTATTATTAACATGAACAAACTGGAATCTGTCCGACAGATAAGATTTAAACCAGCCTAATGCTTTTCCCTTAATCCCTACAGTATGCTCAAGTCTTTGCAGGAGAATATTTTGATCAACTGTATCAAATGCAGTACTGAGATCTAACAGGACAAGTACAGACACAAGTCCATTATCTGAGGCCATGAGAATATCATTAGTGACCTTCACCAGAGCTGTTTCAGTGCTATGATGAGCTCTGAAGCCTGACTGAAACTCCTCAAGTAGGTCATTGCTTTGTAAATGTTCACAAAGTTGATTAGCAACTACTTTCTCAAGAATTTTAGATAAGAAAAGAAGATTAGATATAGGTCTGTAGTTTACTAGCTCATCTTGATCAAGAGAAGGTTTCTTAAGTAAAGGTTTAATAACAGCTACTTTAAAAACCTGTGGTACATATCCATTTACTAAGGATAGATTAATCATGTCTAAAATAGGACCACTGATCAAAGGGAATACCTCCTTAAACAACTTAGTTGGGATTGGGTCTAACACACAGGTAGAAGTTTTAGATGAAGCTAAGATTTTAGATAGCTCAGAAAGCTCTACTGCTTCTAAACAGTTCAAACACTGTGCAGGTTCTAAAGATTCCTCCAATGCTGCCTTACTTATAATAGATAATAGATATAATAGATTGTATTTTACGTATCAGGTACATAATACACACACACACACATACGATATTATACGTAATATAATAACCATTATAACAATTTAAGAAACTAGTTATAATGGTTATATATCAAAAAAGAACATGGAACACAAAAAACATGGTCCATCATATGGGAAGGAGGGACCTGTTGGACCTTTCTATTGCATCCCCTGTCCCTTGATCCGATCAGCCATTTCGACACTGCCCTCTCCAAATCCTTCCTGGTGATCTGTCTGGTTAATGTGTTGTTCTTTAAAGCTCCTGCGGGAAACATATCTTATGGTCACTTTATATGTACCAACACAACTCTCAACTACAATTGTAAAGTCAACTATGTTAAGGTGAAATTTACCAACAAATGATCAGTTTTATATCAATTACCCAAGATTTAAATTGTAATTTTGGGTGAAGTATCCCTTTACATAATTGACTTTACAAACCTGCAAACGTCAGAATGAACTGGGAAAAAGCTAAGAAAAAAAGATCAAAATTCAAAGCTGACTGGCCAAGGCTGTCACATTTTTTTACTTCTTTCTAAAATCTGGCTTTATTAAATTGCCCATAAAAAAATTAAAAACCAAGGAAAAATTACAAAATGTAATTTTTTTGATAAGAACAGCTGTTGACTGGAAGATCTGTGCAAGAAAATCTTGAAAACATTTCTTATATGATAACATTTCTGGAGCACCTGTTTTGAGGGGACATTTATGTCCTTAAGGTGAGGGTATTATTGACATTAGAAAATTAAATTCATAACATACATAAATTTCCCTCGACAGACACAAATATCCAAAAGTTACTATATTACAGTTATTATCCATTATGCACTTACCAAATATGACTTCAAACAGATTTAAAGTCCTGAATTCCTACTTTCCATTCCAGCCCACAAAGTTGTACTGCCTTGACAGGCCATAGTCCATGATGAAGAACATCATACGTCTTGTGGCCTCATCCACAGTCCTCCCACCAATGTCTGACACTGCTGTGACCTAAGGGGGAACAAAAACAGTTCAAAGCTAATTAATTTTTATATCTTACAGGAGTAAACACGATGCAAAGACAAACTCTGGGTCTAGATTATTTCCATTGTTGATTAATCTATTGATTATTTTAACAATTAATTGATTGGTTGCTATAATAATAAAATGTTACAAAATTTTGAAAAATGTCAGTGTTTCCCAAATCTCTTGTTCTGTCAACAAAACATGGAGATACTCAGTTTATTGCTTAAGACTTTTTATGACTCTGTGGTGGCCTCAGCCCTTCTCTACGCTGTCGTCTGCTGGGCTCCAGGCAGCGCAGAACGGGACCGAATGAGTCTGAATAAGCTGGTGAGGAAGGCCACTTCTGTCCTGGGCTGCACTCTGGACTCAGCGGAGGAAGTAGCTGAGAGGAGGGTGTTGTCCAAGTTCACATCCATCATGGACAACACCTTCCACCCCCTGCGCCAGACTGTAGAGCAGCTGAGCAGCTCCTTTAGTGGCAGACTTAGACACCCTGTCTGTAAAAAGGAGCGCTACCGCAAGTCATTCATTCCTGCTGCTATCAGAATATACAGTGCTGCACTGTAACTGTAACCAATGTGCAATAATCTAATTCACTGTGCGATAACCCGTGCAATAATCCTGAAAGAAGTGACTTCTGCTGCTATCAGTAACTGTAACCACAACTGTTATAACTTTGGGCAATAACTAATGTGCAATAATCTATTTAATACACTGTGCTATAACCTGTCCAATGATCCAAAGAACTTCTGCTGCTATCACCAGGTATATATGTCAGTACATGTGTATGTAGGCATATGTATGTGTCACAGGACAGGTTGCCCTGTGACTGGCAACCTGTCCAGGATGGACGAGCCCCCACCCCCCACGACCCCGTGTGACGCCGAGCTGCGTTTCCCCATCAGATACGGCTTGACGTCACAGCTGTAGGGAAAAGCCGGTATAAATCGATGAAGGATGGGATGTTAATTTTTTAAAAAGTTTAATAAAATTGCTCAAAGTTTATCAGAAAAAAACATAACTTGCTTTTAAATATGGACATTTTTAATAAGCAAAATGTTAATGTATTTCGTAAAGTTATTGTTGAAGTTAATCTTGGCTGCAGTACTCTGTTTGGCAGATGTTTTGGGGTTGGAGTAAAATGAGTCCATAGATCCACAGACAGGAGGCTTGTTCAGTGGTTTCTAGTACGACTTGCTTCTGCAGTGTCGCTCAACTGCGTGTAAAAATAAAAAAAATTACTTCATAAAAGCTCTCTGAGAATAACCTCTGGCCTCACCCAGTTAGAACCCGCTCTCCAGTCCATGTTGTAGCTGCAGTTTTTTTTTTTACGTCGTTTCCTTAATAATCTGTACAAATCAAAATCCTTGTCATTTTATTAAGAGTGTCGTGGTGCGCAGCGGCTCATCAGGTGGAGCTGCTGCATATTGACTGATAGCCGCTCTGACTGCAGCTCTGCCTTCTTTTGTTCAGAAAAGCGCAGGTGAAATTATTTAATTTATTATTTAACTTTTTCCAAATCGGACCCTGTCAAATGCGGGACAAATGCGCGTCATGGTAAATTAGCCTTTACTCTTCGAATTTTAAATAAAGCGTTACAGCGAATATTGAGGAGGTCCCTGATTGGTTTATCAGCTAAGTTGCTGGAAGCCAGTGAATACACGCTGAAAGGTGACATGGCCACAGGTGGAAATAATTCATTAATTAACTGGAGCAGCGACAGTGTGTCTGTCGACAGAAACGCTTACCGAGGGAAGTTGTTGTCAGATGGTCAATCCGCTCCACTTCCTGACTTGCTGGTTCGCATAAACCCAAAGAAAACCTTTGACCACCACTGCTTTCATTCATGCATCTGTGGCCAGTTTGAGATGTTCTTCCAAAAGTTATGATTGAACACCGATCATAACTTTTGGTCTACGTATACATCTCTGTGCTGGTAGCAAACGCAGAGCCATAGAGAGAAAGGCTCTGAGCCAGCGGAACCCGGATGTAAACAAGAGCCTTGCTCGTTAGCCTTAAGGCGCTAGCATTAGCGCTAATATTAGCGCCTTAAGGCACTAGAATTAGCCGCAGAACTGAGACTGCTCATCCCACCTCAAGTTGTGGTGGGGGATATTACACTACATGCATATATAATCCAAAAAGCCTTACCTGTTTGTCTGTTTCCCCTCCTAAATTCTCCAATGTGTGGTGCTAATGTTGTTAGCTGTGACATCACGGACTTCTTCCTCAGGCAAACGGACACGTTTCAGATTGTTGGAGTGCGCCCCCTGCTGTTGGGAAGTCTTCTTCTTCTCTTGATCTTTATGAACTTTCTCACAGTGTGTCATATACGTTCAACTGTCTGTTGTTCCTCACAATATTTACATATGCCAGTGTTATGCTTCCCTATTTTGAATAATGTACCATCTAATCCTGTGTGGGCAAATCTAAGTCTTGATATGAGATAAGATAAGATAGTCTTTATTGATCTCACATTGGAGAAATTCACTTGTCGGCTCAATAGTGTGTGTGTGTATATATATATATATATATATATATATATATATATATATATATATATATATATATATATATATATACACATGCCTACATACACATGTACTGACATATATTCACTTGGTGAAAGCAGAAGAAGTTCTTCTGGATCCTTGCACAGGTTATAGCACAGTGTATTAAATAGATTATTGCACATTAGTTATTGCCCAAAGTCATAACAGTTGTGGTTATATAGAACAGATTACTGGATCACTGTGTGCTTCTGTGCTTTTTTTGTCTGTCTTGTTGTGTCTCTGCTCTGTCTTCTGTAACCCCCAGTCGGTCGAGGCAGATGACCGTTCATACTGAGCCCGGTTCTGCTGGAGGTTTGTCCTTCATGTTAATGAAGGAGGTTTTTTTCCCCTGTTGCTTCATGCTTGCTCAGTATGAGGGATTGTTGCAAAGCCATGGACAATGCAGACAACTCTCCCTGTGACTCTACGCTTCTTCAGGAGGAAATGCTGCTTGTCAAGACTTTTATGCAATCAACTGGTTCCCTTATATAGGATTAAAGAATCAAAGCTTCTTTCTTTTAAAGGCCAGCTAAAGATATTTTAAAGCTGCTTCCACTTTTGGACGAATGTGTATGAATGGTTTGGTAAAATATGTACCGTGACTTACAGATGACGCCCAAACATTTGGGTTTGCTGCCATCTAGTGTTGGAAATAATAAATGTTTTTTCCTTCAAAACACAATTCATGTTATAAATAATTGTCAAAAAAATATGGTTGGACGTAGCAAAAATGTTTTTGATAACTTTTGATCCTCTATGTGTGAGGAATTTTTTGGAGTAACTTTGAATGCCATAAGTGTAACGGTTTAGGAGTAGTTTATTCAAATGTAACACCCAAAAATATGGGAAAATGACATCTTTGATGAGAAATGAATGATTTCCTGTAGGAGGTAGCCCATTGCTTCAAGAGGCTTTTTTGTAGGGCCTATGAAGTTACATGCACTTACTGAGTTTCATAATTCTCAGACAAAGCATGGCTTGGGGCTTACTGATTTAATGCGTTTTTAATGGTTTTCCACAAACCTGATTTTTGCAATGCGACAGCTCAGGCAAATATGCATATTTCATAAAACCTTTGATAACTTTTAAAAGTCAATGTCTTAACTGCATGCTGAAAAAAATTGAAAGTAATAGGTTAAAATGCCTAGGACTAGTTCGTTAAAGTTTGAGGCAAAAACGGCCAATATTTTACCCTTTGACCCAAAATAGCAGACTTCCTGTGGGTTTTAGAGCATACACCCAAGAGACTTTTTTTCATAATTTTAAAAAACCTACCTAGGTAAAAAATTTCAGCTTTCTACGTGTTACGGTTTGGCCCAACTCACTCTAGTTGGCGCTGTTGAGCAGGTTTGCCACGCCCGTTTTCAATTACACTAAAATCATGCGATTTCTCACGGGGGACAATTTTGGGCAAAGTTTGGTGAGTTTTCATGCATGTTTAGGCCTCCAAAAAGCCGTTTCAAAAGTCACAAGAATAAATAATAATAATAATAATAATAATAATAAAATCTGCAGTTACAATAGGCCTTCGCAGCGCTTAGCTGCTCGGGCCTAATAATAATAAAATCTGCAGTTACAATAGGCCTTCGCAGCGCTTAGCTGCTCGGGCCTAATAATAATTAACACTACAGATACAATAGGCCTTCGCAGCGCTTAGCTGCTCGGGCCTAATAATAATAATAATTAACACTACAGATACAATAGGCCTTCGCAGCGCTTCGCTGCTCGGGCCTAATTAACACTACAGATACAATAGGCCTTCGCAGCGCTTAGCTGCTCGGGCCTAATAATAAAAACAACACAGAAACAATAGGCCTTCGCAGCGCTTCGCTGCTCGGGCCTAATAATTAACACTACAGATACAATAGGCCTTCGCAGCGCTTAGCTGCTCGGGCCTAATAATTAACACTACAGATACAATAGGCCTTCGCAGCGCTTAGCTGCTCGGGCCTAATTAATCTTTTATTTCTTCAGTTTGTTAATAAAATTATTGCTTCTCAATATAAAACACTTCGCTAAAACACACACCAACAGGGGACTGAGGCCGTTCTGGGACGTGGACAACCAAGGAGGGGCTACACAAAACACAAAAAAAAACACACCACCACTTACAGTGCACTGCAAAGTCAAATACCACCACCAGGGGACCACCACCGCCACCAGGTTGGGCTCTCAGCCCCTGAAACCAGACAAACAATGTTAAGAATTAATCTCAGGATACATGGACTTACAAAAGATGCACTGTACAAAATAAATAAAATATATTGCACTTCTCCCAGTAACCCGTCACGGGTTACGTGTTGTAAATGTCCACTGAAAAGACAGCGCTCGCCCGATCAGAGCTCGCTGTATCCACGTGAGTAGTCCTTGGCTTCACTACGGGTGAACAGTCTTTGTGTAAAGAGAACACCCGACGGTGTCAAAGGAGCACCGACGAGAGCCAACACAATACGGCACTACGCCGTACTGTCCAGCGCCACACGTAACCACGGCAACGGCACTAGCGTACGCGCTATCAGCGCGCAAGTATTCCCGTATGCACCCAGACAGGACAAAACGGCAGCGTCTAGGTTAGAAATAGAGGAAAGTTAGGATTACATTTTAAAAGTTCGTGCACCAGCAACAGCCACTACTCACCATTCAAGGCACTAAAACAACATGCAAGCCGTGCAGAGAGAGAAGCAGGGGAAGCAATCACCGAAGCCTGGAAACAGAATATATACACAACTAAACATCTACAGACTCTAACGGCCAATCACGGGCCCGATCCCTCACCGTTAAGACGTAGAGTGACTCCTCGGTCCGCACATGTCTCCGCACGGGTCCGTACTACAATAAAGAGTAGTATTAGCGGCCGGCTCTACAGTTTAGGTTGGAGACATTGGGATCTCCTTACCTGCTGCGGGCTGCGGACAAACGCGGAAGTGAATGCCGGGGGGGGCAAGCCCTCGCGAGAAGTTGAACAGGGGGAACAGCAAACAAGACAGTGCTCCTATGGCCTGACCGCAAGTGCAGGGAGCTAATAAGAACCCCATCCCAAGCCTACATGGCGCATTACCACACGTGCATATAGTGAATGGCAGGAAAAAAACAGGCAAAAATACATGGATACTTTGAAGCAAGAAGCGACTTCACCTACGCCCAACCCCCCCCCCCCCCCCGCTCCGCGGATGACTGGCGCATTACTATATTACAAACACACTATCACAATTTTTGCATGCTGATGTTCGCTTGTTGTGCAAATACAGACAGGTAACAGACATTGTATTTATTTCCTTTTAACCAGCCACCAGAAAACAAGAGCTGGGTGAAGCTCTAGTCTCCATGATAGTGAAGGAAACCCAGCCTTTCACTATTGTGGATGACGTTGGATTCAGGACAGAGGCAAACATAAGCAGGCTGGAGAACCCCCTGGAGTACTGGGCTAATCACCGGTCACTGTACCCCAATCTGTACAAACTTGCACTTATTTATTTATGCACCCCGGCATCATCTGTGCCATGTGAGCGTGTCTTTTCAAAGGCTGGAGAAGTAGTGTCAAAAAAGAGAAATCGTTTGGAACCAAAAACTGTGGAGAAATTGTCGTTTCTTAATAAAACTGCATGAAATCATCCAAGTTACACAAGCATTAGCCTATTCACTACCCCCTCCCTAGTTCCACAAGCACTTTCACTGTCCTCTGCCTGATTAAGCCCATGCCATTTTTCTAGAGTCACAGAAAAACATTATTATTATTACACAACATGCCATATCACGACACTACTATTTTGGGAATAATTACACACAGAGAATACATTCAAACAATATTTTATTATACACATGTGTATACAAAATTTATGTAGACAAATGATTTCGTCCTACACCTTTTGTGAAGTCATTCCCAAGAGCCATAATAGACAAAAATTCAATGCATCACACGTGTTAAGATACAGCTGGCTGTGATTATACACCTCGCCAGTAGGTGGTGTCGTGTGCACATGAAGCATCAAGAAATGAACCCTTTCTCGAACCAGTTGGCTCAAGTGGTTCAATGCCTCATGAGGCTTCATCTCACCATCACTAGTTACCGTTGAGTACCTGTATCTATTCCCAGGTACCGGGTACTGTATCAGTTCAAATGTGAAAGGTGCTCATCTCCATCTGGCTGGGATTGGTTATGTGAGGCAGGTATAAATAGCTAGAGTCCCAGGTGCAATCACTTGATAATAATTGGACAGCAGCAGGTGAAGTAAATTATGTTTACTGAATGATGGCTGAGCGGAGCATGGAAGGATTAATCAGTGCCAAAAACACAGAGAGTTATTTATTAAACATTAAATCACTTAAAACGGTGCGTAATGGCACAATTGTTTCAAACCTGTTGTCCATCTATCCATTTTCTTCCACATCCTCCCAGCAGGACGGGCCTAGTAAACCCCCAAAGTGAGGTGCCCAGGAGGTAACCTGATCAAGTGTCCATTTGTGTGTTATCGTGTTTATTCTGCTCTCTGCCACCCTTCGGTAATCACCATTACTAGAGAGGAGCTACTAGCTACTACTATCAGACAGTCTTCTTCATGCATGTTTTCTTCAACTTCACTGAGCTCTTGGTTGGCAGCCCAACGGCGCTCTGTGGATTTTACCAGAGACGCAGGTGAAGAAAAAGCACGCTTGTAAAGCTTTGCCAGTAGACTTCCCTCACCCTTTCTTTTAATCCAACTCACTAATGTCCACTCCCTGGCAATTAAAATGCATGAAGTGCTGCTTCTTAACTCTAAAAAGTCATACTTCCCCAGACCTGCCATCCTCTGTTTAATGAAACCTGGCTCATTGTGCTCACCCCAGAGAGCACTCTGGGGTAAGCTGGGCTGGGCTTCCTGGTGTTTCGAGGGGGCCACAGGGCAGAGCTCTCTGGGGAAAAGGAGAGGAGATGGAATCTGCTTTTACAGAAATTAAGGTTGGTTTGCTGATGTCAAAGTGTTACAGAAGACATGTAGTCCTAACCAGCAGTATTTTTATAGACCCTTTTTTCCACCGAGGGATTTCTGTTCGTTTGTTCTGCCCTGCGTTTATTTCCCACTAAAAGCCTGCACAGCAGAAGATGAAAAACAACTTGCAGAGCTGATAACAGACGTGGAGAAAAAAAACCTCAGACTCTCTGTCATGATCGGTTTAATGTGTTTGGCCCACATGCAGGACACGATCGGCAGCAGGAATCAGTTTAATGGGTTTATTGAAAATACAACAAGAGGTCGGTCGTACGGAGGCAGCGGGGAAGAGGCTCGGCCGAGACGCGTTCAGACACTGGAAGGGAAAAGGAGTGATTACACGGGCTGGAGAGGACGGGCTTGATCCGAGACACGTGAAAAGTTGGGTGGGCTCGGGAGTGAGACGGGAGACGGAGACGGACGGCTGTGGGGCTGACGATGGAGACGATTTCATAGGGACCAGTAAAACGTGGAGACAATTTGCGGCAGGTGGATCTGGCTGGGATGTCCCTAGTGGATAACCAGACTCGCTGACCGGGGTGGTAATTGGGAGCCGGGACTCGCCTCCGATCAGCGAATCGACGGTTTAGTTCAGTGGACCTATTGAGAGCCTGGATCGTCTGAGCCCAAAATTGTTTGCAGCGGTTGATGTGATGTTCGACAGACGGAACCGCGATCTGTCTCTGGTCCTCGGGGAGAAGTGGAGGCTGGTAACCCAGGCCAAATAGTGGTTCCAGTCAGAGGGGTTTGAGGAAGTGAGGCAACGGAGAGCGGTCTCCAGCTCCTGGTTCAGCCGTTCTGTCTGCTCGTTGGTCTGCGGGTGGTAACCGGAGGTTAAGGAGTACCAGGCACCAAGGGCCGAGGCGAACTCCTTCCACACCCGCGAGATGAATTGGGGACCACGGTCAGACAGAACGTCCTGCGGGATGCCATGCAGGCGAAAAACGTGCTTCACCAGGAGCTGGGCAGTCTGGAGGATGGAAGGGAGCTTTCTGAGGGGGATGAGATGGCAAGCCTTAGAGAATCGATCAACGATGGTGAGTATTGTGGTCATGCCCAGGGGTGGACTGGGACAAAAAATCGGCCTTGGCATTTTGGATTAGACTGGCCCACCACATTTTTTTGTGTACTGAATGTGTATACCAACTGTGCAATACCAACTGTGCAATACCTTGAGGTCAGGTTAATGGAAATTAGTGAGAGTGGACACTTAAAATACTTCCAAAATCTTAATTTATTAACACTGTAAAATGTAAACTCCACCACAGCACAGCAACTATTCTTAGATCAGAGAGAGAGAGAGAGAAAGAGAGGTGTCACGGTCAATCACACATATTATCACGTTACATCATTATAAGAAGTTATTGTAAGTTGCTCATCAGATCTATTCAGTCTTCCAGATACTGTAGGGTAACTTTGGACTAATGTGCACTCACTGTGTAAAAAGGGATGCCAATGACAAAAAGAATCAGAGAAATGCCTCACTTGTCATCATGGAAAGAAAGAAAATATATAATAACATAATATAAATTTTGATTTACTCAGTCATTTGTAATAAGTATTTTATTTATCTAATTTCCTAATTTTTGATCATATTTTGTTTAAAATCGCAGACTTTTCGCTATTTTCCATGTAAATCCTTGGTGGTGCTTCATAGCGAAGCCGGTGAGGCCGCAGCGAGCTTGGCCTCCCCTGGGATTGCGCAATCCCATGTTAACTGTGTTGACTTCCATTCTGTGAATGCATCTTCCTGTCTCTAGATCATAAATTCAATTGTTCAAACAGTTATGAACAGATTTTCCACAATTTAATATATGTGGATTACGAATTGTGTTTTGGTCATCAAACTGTGTGCAGATAACATGTTTTCGTGGTGCTGGCCGATCATAAACAGCAAAGAACTGGTTGTAGGTGAGGCCGGCAGTTCCTTGGCCGCTAGGCAGGGGGCGCTCAAGGGGCACCGCTCGTGATCCCCAAATAGTAGAGTCAAAACAAGTTATTGATATTTTATTAGCGAGTTTTGCTAAACAAGTAAAGCACTAAAAAGACTCTAAACATACAGCTGGAACAGGACTGATCAGGGAAGGCTTTCCTCCCTGGCAGTGAGCTCCATTGAGACTGAGAGATTTTAAAACTGAAGAAGATAAAGAGAACTTTTACCGGAAAATGATGATATTTTTGATCAGAAAGAGCGCCGCAGGGACTTAAATTATAAGTAGAGGTAAGACAGCGATACTTATTCATGTTTTGTTTTTGTGATAAAATGTGCGTAATGTGGGTTATAGTTTTAGAATGTGTTACAAATGCAGAAATCCATCATAACTCATAAACTGTTACCAATCAAATGACAATTTTTTTTTCATCAAAGAACCAATATTTTTCCATGTATCTTGGTGAATTTATTTGGCTCAATCAGTCTCCTTCAGCACTTTGCAACGAGTCTACTCTGTAGAGTGTATATATTTGTAAATCTGACTCTGATGACGTCAGTGCCTCACCAGCTATGAACCCTACCGCACGTCACTGACTACAACCATCACCACCACCACCACCACCATATTTTACATCAGACACCGGAGCAGATGAAGGGCCTGCTGTTGGGAACATGTCAGTCAGTTTGACACATTTCGCAGCGTCCGTTTGAAGAACACGTTTCTTTTTTTCGTGCAGTTTCTCTGCGCCTCCCTTGCGTTTCTTATCCATTACTACTGTGAACTAACCTGACAAAAGCCAGCTGTATGTTGCTCCGCCTAGCTCCACTCACATACATCTGGGACACCGCCGGTAGAAAGTGATTTCTCCAACCAAATTTATGGTCTGGCCAATCAGGACGCAGGGCTGGCATTTCATAGATGTGACATAGTGGAGACGTGACCATGACGTGAGACTGTTTTGATAGCAATGGCGGCTCGTCGAGGAAGCAAGCGTTAACATTGATGCTGCTATTTCTTCCGTGTTGTCCAATCTACCTAATATTGTTTCACTAAAAGAACATCAGAGAACGGCTCTGAAGGCTTTTGTTGGTGGAAACGATGTTTTCGCCCTTCTCCCGACCGGATTTGGCAAGTTTTGTTTTCCGGGTCTGCAGATGCGGACGCGCCCCGGAGCGGTTAGCGGTTAGCGCTAACTATGTTAGGAGGCCTTTAGTCCTCAACGCGGTCGGCCCGGAATCGACTCCGACCCGCGGCGCTTTGCCGCCTGTCTTCCCCCCTCTTCCTGTCAGCTCACTGTCAATAAAACACATGCCACTAGAGCCGCAAACACATTATTATTATTTTTTTTTTTTTTTTCCTGCGTCGCTATCATCAGCGTCACGGGTTAGCTTCGGTGTGAGTGGTTGAAATAGCACGTCAATAAAGATGACAGACAAGTGGCTTATCCAACCATATGCAAGAATTTTTGATAAGGCCCAGCCTTCTGTAAAGGCAATTCCTATGGCGGTGTCCCAGATGTATGTGAGTGGAGCTAGGCGGAGCGACATACAGCTGGCTTTTGTCAGGTTAACTGTGAACACCGCTGGCTGCACAAAGTTCCACATGGAGCGTGAAGGTGTTTTTCTACTTTATGATTGGCCTAGCCTTTTAGACCATAGACATATATAAAGAGTAGACCCCGCATCGACCGCTCTCGCCTATAGGCGCGGACGAGATTTAGGGGCGCCATCTTGGGGCGGTCGAGAACTCAGCTCAGTGTAATGTGTTAACCAGGTGCAGAATCAATTTAAGTCAACTATACTTGCTGATTATTGAACTAATTTTCACGTTGTTTTTTTTCTGAAAACTTTAAAGCTATAGCTATTATAACAAATGGTTCAGTGCAGTTAAATGTTCTTAGTTGTCACGATTTGGGTTTT